>JACCPG010000335.1:0-113152 GCA_016069955.1 Drepana arcuata
TTACTGAAGCACGACTATACATACGCCTTTGATTTTCATCTCAGACTTATGCAGGTTTCATCTCGATGTTTTCCTTCACCGTAAAGCTTGTGCTGTGACTAATCACTGTACTTAAGTTGAGAAAAACTCATTGGTACAGTCGGGATTTGAACTTGCAATCTTTGTGTTACAGACAAGTCTTGTAGCCAATAGATATAAAGTATCCCACAAAACCATTTTTATGTTTACACGTGCCTCCTAAATCTAATTAAAACTCATAATGGACACAAATTGAAGCGATCCTAACACATGTTCAAACATGGTGCATCTAATCACAGTGCGGCAATGATGGATTCCTTTTCCCACCAGTGCCATCTGTGAAGAGCCCGAGATATCGACTGCCGACAACCGTCGCAATCGATTCGATTCATCGAGTTTTTAATTCGATTCCTTTACACGAACGCACCGCAACGAATTCGGCTGCCGACCCATCAATTAGTGAATGCTCTCACAACACCGCGCTGCATGCTTCTTTTTTCAAAACACACGGCTTTGTAACGGATAGACAGCAAAAAGAGAGGGAATCGAGATCGCTGGCTGGTAGCGAAAAAAAAGAAAATTGTGGCGTCCGGAAATGGTAACAACATTTTGATTGCAACCGTTTGTAATTCAGCATTTTAATTTGATTTAAATACTGATAAGTATATTCGGTTTTTTGTTCGATTCTAACATTTATTTGGGTTATTGTATAGTAAGCAGTTACCGCCGCCTAAGGAGGCTAGCAGGTTTCCTCTCGATGATAACCTTCACCGTAAAGCTCGTGGTGTGACTATTCACTGTACTTTAATTAAGAAAAGCTCATTGCTACAGTCGGGACTCGAACCTGTAATATTTGTGTGAAAACTAGAATTATAATGCTTGTTTAACAGCTAGCGACATCTAGTGGCACATGAGCGTAGCTCTAAGACATACTACTTGCACTGGGTTGTATAAGCTTTAAAGAAAACTAGTCGAGTCTGAGTTCAGTTGGATTTGCTCTCTTACGTAGATGTCAATAGTAACAATTTGATATTCCTAAAATCGAAACTTTTGCCAAATTAAGATTAAAATATGAATGTTTTGTAAAATGAATTGTGTAAAAAGTTAGGAGTGGATTAATTAAGCGTCAGAAATGAGTAGGTGGGTAAAAACAAATTAAAAAAGATTGCTTTAAAAACCACGCGTCGTCGCGAGAAGGGAAATTTTCCCGCCGCATTATTTTCCATCCTGGTGAGGTCTAATTGGATTCCTGTTACAATAAACGCGCACCCCACGATGGGGTGCTAACCACCCTCCGGTGGAAAAAAGTATAAAAACTGTCAGGCGTAAAAATAACCTAAGGCTTTTTATATGCGGTCCAAATCCTCTTTGTGAGGATAATAAACTGCCCGTATTTATAAATCGAATGCAACGTTTAACTGTGGCAATCTTAAGGGTGGTACTGCGCAAATTAAATATGTAACGCTTATTTACATATATTTATATAGTAGATAGTGCCATCCATTAAGACTCGCCCAACCAATTTCTAGTCGAAGAGGTCGCGGGATGCAGGGAGTACGACCCGAGTCTAGTGCATGTGCGTGCACTCATAGGTGATCAGTGTGTACTGACTGACAATTGTATTATACTCAACTCAAACATTAGTGGAAGTTTGCAGTTGGCACACATACTCTATAAATAAACTATAAAGAAGAATAGACTAGTGGGCCGCGACGTGGACCAAAGGTTTCAGTTACTAAATATTATTATTTATTTATTATCGGGATATACAAAATTACAAATGTTATTTGTATTGTACTATTCCATTATCAAAGTAATTTTAACTGACACAAAAAAACCCTAACCAAAAATGACTATGCGCATAATAGCGCGATCTAAAATGCAACTAGCGCCATCTAGTGAACTAAAAACGAAGCATAGATTTGTCATCATATGGGTAGCAATACAACAACATAGTTGAGCACTAGTCCTCTCTAGACTTACACACATCATTCGCAACATCAACATTCATAAGTCTTCACACATACTTCCCGGGTTCGAGCACTTGACGCTCCCATCCTGTGTACTCGATCGATTTGATCTAGGTAATGGGAACCTTGGTCTTCTTCAGCCACCTACAAAAATTGGTATTGCAACCATAGACGGTAACCGATAACATTTTGTTTACCTATGTGTTAAACAAATGTATCTGGTTATAACCGGTTCAGTAGTAACTCGGATTCATGTTCCGATCTGTTAAGCTTGCGTTGGTCTGAGATTCCTGTTATGTAGATAGTAGATACAGTGTGGGACTAGGCGGAAAGGTCAAGAGTACATAACATTCTAATTGATATAATATATACATCAGTGCGTTTGTTTATAAATAAACTTGTGACTCGCGTAAAATACGATTTAATTCGTAATGTTTTTACACGAGATAATTATTTTTTTAAGCTATTGCATAGCTTCTAAGCTTCTATCGCGGGCCTTGAGCTGAGCGTGGAGACCGAATCTAACACCTTCAAAATTTAAACACATTCGAATATAGAACAGTTCCAAATTCAAAATTGCCGGGAAATATGGAAACGATAGAACTTAAAAGGCATGCCTGCCTAGTACGTAAGCAGCTGTTTATGAGAAAGTATATAGGTGTATTGCACAAGTTGATATAAATGCTATGCAATTGCTTTACCGCGGCAGTCCCCGAGTGCACACGTTATTTTTTTTTTCTAAGTTCGTTCGGCCGTCCTAAAGTGATTGAGTTGGTAACTAAATATTCTCATAAACTTTATACTATATAAGTAGGATAAATGAAAAAATACATCGGAATAGTTCCACACAAATTGACCTACCTCTATATTACACAAAGCTTGTACTATGAGAACTCGAAAACATACATACATATAGGGAGGTGTATCTTATCTTACTAATATTAGAAAGGCGAAAGTTTGTCAGTTCGGATGCTTTGATATGATGTTCCTCTTTCAGTGCAAATGGCTGAACCGATTGAGCTGAAAGTTGAAATAGTGATAGCTTATACCTAAGGTTAGAATATAGGCTACATTTGAATGCCGAAAAATTCAACGTTTTAATATTAAAAAGGTAAAAGTTTGTATGTTGCTCTTTCACGGCATAACGGTTAACCGATTCTAGCAGAGAAATACATAAGCTACTTTTTCGATCTCCACGCGGGTGAAGCCGCGGGCATAAAGCTAGTTCATAAATATATGATGTACAAATAATATGTAGTATGGCTAGGATTTCAAGAATCTCCGGGAAGCCTTGGAATACGTAATGAACATATAAAATACCTTATATAATACCTTTAAAAAAAGGTCTCTCGACTCGACTGAAGGACTAATATCCATGTCATAAATAGAAACTAACAATAACGGCTTAATTTAATGAATGTCTATAGTGTAACAATAATATTTCAATATCATTCTTACGTTATTTGAGACTTGTTACCTCACATTTCTTAACAAATTTATTCAATTTGAATAATAATATTGCTTAACAACAAATAATAAAAACAAAGATAATCATTGCAGTTAGTGAAGCCTGTCTTAGCAAACAATGTATAATCTTGTATAATAAACCAAATTCAACCTTAACAAGGAATTTCTAAGGTTTAGTCTCAGTTGAAAGCTGGTCGACGTGCTATATACAGGATACCTACAATCACATTCAACCTTATAATTTACTAGACAAAGTCTAATATAATTTGACACTGATTGTGTTTTGTCAAGATCAAGGCTATTCGCGGTTGTAATTAAAAGTGAGTGTACGTTTTAAATTGATTCTAAATTTAGAATGCAACCAATGTGACAAATAGTTGGCTGGCAAAGGTTAAAAATTAAAAAGAAATGAAGAGTCACTTCTTCTAAATTTGAATATTATTTAAGAGACGTGATGTCCAAGCGGTTCGAGCTTCGAGTTCGAGTTCAACAGACAGATTGCAAGCTCGAATCCCGGCTGTTTGAATGAGTTTATCTGAACTTAAGTACAGTGATTAGTCACACCATGAGATTTACGGTGAAGGAAACCATCGAGAGGAAACCTGCTTACGTTTGAAAATAAATTTAAACTCGTATGTATAGTCGTGCTTGGCTTGAGTAATGGCGATGGATTTGTCATATACCACGTTGGCACCTAAAATAAAATTATAATGTTATAGATCCTTATTATTAAACATGAGATTAAAGATGACTTTAAGCTAAGTGAGGCGTATGTATTGCTTGTTACTCATATACCTATAGCATGGTTGTGCTCGGCGTAGAAGCTACTCATGTAGTCTACCTACATTTACATACATACATACATAGGGTCCCCGAGGTATAAGGGTAGTACCCACACACCCACTTTCCGCCAGAGATATATTTTAGGTGCCAACGTGATATATGGCGAGTCCATCGCCGTCACTCAAGCAACTCATTGGTACAGTCGGGATTCGAACGCGCGATCCTAGCGTCGCAGACATCTACTCGAACCACTCGGCCACCACGGCACCTACATTCAATCTACGGTTACAGGAAGGTAGATTACAGGTAGTTTTTTTATTCATCCATATCATTCGGTTGAAATTTGCAGTTTTTGGATCGTAATTTAGTTTCTTTGTGACAATATATTAAAGTACGTAGCTGTCCCGCCCAGCTTCGCCCGGGTGAAAAAGTTAAACTTCCTGAAACACGATCGCAGCGCCACCTATCGGGTCAAATTGTGCTGTAAGCTATCCTATCTTTTAAGTTGGATCAAACTGCACACGGTGTGACACACAAATTTGATTGAAATCGGTTAAGTAGTTTAGGAGCCCATCGCGGACAAACAACGTGACACGTAATTTATATATATTAATATAATTTGCGCGTTTACCGTCATAAAAGAAAACTATGTCACTTTGACACATACCTATATTCAAATATCCCACTTATTTAGCCTTCCTAGAAGCATAGCTTAAAATGAAAGTTAGCGTAAATATATTTATTTATTGTTAACTACAATGATTACACCTAATACAATAATATATATTACAGTGATTAGTCACACCACGAGCTTTACGGTGAAGGAAAACATCGAGAGGAAACCTGCATACGTCTGAGAAGCAATTCAAATGTCGTATGTAATATTATAGTCGTGCTTGAGTAACGGCGATGGACTCGCCATCTGTCACGTTGGCACCTAATATACCTCTGGCGGAAAGTGGGTGTGTGGGTATTACCTATACACCTCTGCCTACCCCTTCGGGGACCCTTGTGGATGGCGTGAGGATATATTATTATTATATTATTAACACAATCATACACAAGTGAATAATTTACATGTACAAAAAAGATTACGAAAATGCTTACGCTCTCGCATACTAATCCTCACAGAACTCAAAACTCCAACTCCACTTTTAAAACTAAGATTTGGTACAAAAATCAACGTGTCCTTGAACCGATGACCTTCTAGAAAGTTACCTTCAGCCCGACTCTCACTGTCACTGCCTTTCAATTGGCAATTAGCTTTTTTTTACATATTAGCAAAAACATTAGGCACTGGAAACACATTAAATTGTTTTATTTTGTCACGAAACAACAGATAGTATTTACAGTGATGCTTGCTCGTGCAGACGCGTGCCATTGAACAAATAGTAGAAATTTTATTCTTATCAAGTTATGTTCAATACTTTCCAAGTGCAACTTAAACTGAAATGGCGGCAATATTTAGCAGCATCGTTGGGTAAATTAAATAATATAATAATAGCAATAAGCAAAAGCCGTGGACGCCGAGTGGTTCCAGTTGCCTGCAACACAAAGATTACAAGTTCGAATCCCGACTGTACCAATGAGCTTTAATGAACTTAAGTACGGTGATTAGTCATACCAAGGGCTTTACGGTGAAGGAAAACATCGAGAGGAAACCTGCATACATACGTTGGAGAAGTAATTCAACGACGTATGTATAGAAGTGCTTGACAAACTGCGGTGGATCCGCCATCAGTCACGTTGGCCATATATCTCCGGCGGAAAGTGGGTACCTACTACCTCACACCTCTGCTTACCCCTTCGGCGACCCTTATGAAAATATTATAATTGGAGTATACATTACATATATTTTATGTAATATGTAATATATATATGTAAATACGAAAGTTTCTGAGGATATTTGATACTCAATCACGCCAGAAGGCTTGAAACTGATGTAATTTGGTATAAAAAAAGAATTATTATATATCCTCACGCCTTCCCACAAGGGTCCCCGAAGGGGTAGGCGGAGGTGTACACGTGACAGATGGCGAATTCATCGCCGTTACTCAAGCACGACTATATATAAGCCTTTGAATTGCTTCTCAGGCGTTTGCAGGTTTCCTCTCGTTTTCCTTCACCGTAAAGCTCGTGGTGTGAGTAATCACTGTACTTAAGTTAAGAAAAACTCATTGGTACAGTCGGGATTCGAACTCGTGATCTTTGTGCCTCAGGCTCGAACCACTCGGGCACCACACATACTACTCATACACACACACAAAATAAATTTCCTGCGATAAAATCAAATTTATAAAACAAGTTAAACCGAGGGACGTCGCTAATTCAATATCATCAAGAACTCAAACTACCTCTCTGCCCCTGACAGCAAGCTACGGGAGCCTGTGCACAGGAATGGCGATGGGGTGGACGTCCCCCGTGCTGCCTCTACTGCGAGGACCAAACTCTCCACTGCCTCAGCAGCCGACTTTGCAAGAGGAATCCTGGATCGGTTCACTCCTAGTCCTCGGAGGGATGTTCGGTAAGAATCTTTAGTTCGACTATGAGTTCTAAAGTATTAATGTTGAAGGCATTTCATATGTGGTGTTAGAGACTGCTGAAGACCTCGGGAAGACAAAAAGGTAGGTAAAAGTTGGTAACAAATGAAGACGGGCTGGAAGGAGTCAAAACACAAGAGTACGATTAAGAATTAAAGGGGATACGATGGAATAAATCGACCTGATGGCTTCTTAACATATCTTAGAGAGAAAAGGACTCGCTACCTGTCACGTAAATTGATCCCCAGTGAAAAGTGTTCATCGAACGGAAAGAGCATGAATGTTCCACCGCTGCCTACCCCTTCGAGACCCTTGTGGGAAAACGGAATCCTCTCGCTGTATTTCGTCCTCGGCCTTAACTATGGTTGGTGAACACTCGTAATTATTTTTAATACTAGTCTCTGGTCGGTAAGTGTATCTTTATTTTAAATTCGTTTTTAAGTATTTAAATCTAGTTTTTAATTTTTGTTAGATGTCAGATGATATGTGATAAAAAATACAATTGGGACCTTTATCAGCGCAAATAGCACATGATTGTTAGATTTTTTGTCTGAAAGACGAAGCGGCTTAAGTGTAGAGATAACTGGAGCTCTACTCTCTCTGCCTACCTTCCTCGGCGTGATGACATGTATGTAAAGGTCACATTTTTATTCACACAAGATGTTTGTGAATCTCCTTATTCCGATTGAAAATTCCTAATGGGGATCTTTTATTTGTTACTAGCAGAGCCGGCCACGCGTTGCTGTAGCTAAGGTTTTTGTTATAATAATTGTGTTTGTCAAATAATAGACAAATAATTTGCAATAACATAATATTGCGAATATAAATTGAGTGAGAGATTCAATCTTTGGATCAAACTGCACACAAAATTTGATTAAAATTGATTCAGAAGTTTAGGAGTCCATCGCGGACAAACAACGAGACGCGTAATTTATATATATTAAGAAGAAATACGTATAATGCAGGTCCTCTCATAACGGTGCCGCTGTCGAAGTACGTCGGCCGGCGGTGGATCATCATGGGTACAAACATTCCCCTGCTGCTAGGCTGGCTGCTGGCCGGCGTGGCCACTAACCTAGAAACTTTGTACGTCGCTCGGCTCTTATGGGGCTGCGCCACGGGCATGCAATTCGCTACCATTCCGATATACATCGGTGAAATTGCTGAGGTAATACTTACAGACAGATTTGTATTCACAGGGTCTCTCTCTTCCTAATTAATGTCTGCGACACAGTTTACAACTACTGCAAACATTATAGCATATATTGTGCAGTCTTACTGTTTTTATCCTCACGCCTTCCCACAAGGGTCCCCGAAGGGGTAGGCAGAGGTGTATAGGTAATACCCACACACCCACTTTCCGCCAGAGGTATATTAGGTGCCAACGTGACAGATGGCGAGTCCATCGCCGTTACTCAAGCACGACTATACATACGCCTTTTGAATTTCTTCTCAGACGTATGCAGGTTTCCTCACGATGTTTTCCTTCACCGTAAAGCTCGTGGTGTGACTAATCACTGCACTTAAGTTTAGAAAAACTCATTGGTACAGTCGGGATTCGAACTTGCGACCTTTGCGTCGCAGGCAACTGCTCGAACCACTCGGCCACCACGGTTTTATAAGATACATGTTTTTATGTATCTTATAAAGCCGTGGTGGCCGATTGGTTCGACTAGTTCCCTGCAACGCAAATTGCAGGTTCGAATCTCGACTGTACCGATTTTCTGAACTTAAGTCCAGTGATTAGTCACACCTTGAGGTCAAGGTGAAGGAAAATATCGAGAGGACACCTGCGTACGTCGGTGAAGATATCTAAAGACATATGTATTGTCGTGCTTGAGTAACGTTCAAAATGTTCTTGCAGGACAAAATTCGAGGGTCACTCAGTGCCTTATTCCTGCTATTCATCAATGTTGGGTTCCTGCTGGCGTACGCAATTGGTCCATTCACGTCGTACTGGGGCCTGACGGCTGCTGGCGGAGTGCTCTCATTGCTCTACGTGCCGTTCTCCTGCCTCATCCCAGAGACACCGTTCTACTTGGTATACAAAGGTAATATTGTACTGTGCGTTCACTACTACATGTTCACAAGGGTTTAGGGGCCTAGGTACTAGTGACGTTAAATACATTAAAATGACAAAATACATAAAACTTTTTTCAGATATACATACATTTTGGTACGCTGATCATGATCATTTTGTTCAGATTAATTTCCATATTTGTTAGTAAATGAACTTATTGCTAACTTATACCACGGAGCACTTATATAATAATAATATAATATATCCTCACGCCTTCCCACAAGGGTCCCCGAAGGGGTAGGCAGAGGTGTATAGGTAATAAATACCCACACACCCACTTTCCGCCAGAGGTATATTAGGTGCCAACGTGACAGATGGCGAGTCCATCGCCGTTACTCAAGCACGACTATACATACGCCTTTGAATTTCTTCCCAGACGTATGCAGTTTCCTCTCGATGTTTTCCTTCACCGTAAAGCTCGTGGTGTGACTAATCACTGTACTTAAGTTCAGAAAAACTCATTGGTACAGTCGGGATTCGAACTTGCGACCTTTGCGTCGCAGGCAACTGCTCGAACCACTCGGCCACCACGTTGGCACCTTAAATATATTTCTGGCGGAAAGTGCGTGTAAGGGTATTACCTATATACCTCTGCATACCCCTTCTGGGACCCTTGTGGGAAGGCGTGAGGAGGTAATAGGATAAAATCATTTGTGTGTACAGGTCGTCACGACGAAGCATCTGCTATTCTACAACAACTTCGCGGCACATCCAAAGATGCAGTGAAGGCAGAGTTGGAAGGCCTGCAAGCGGTGGTGGCGAGGGAGTTCCGGGAAGAACCCAGGATTAAAGATCTCTGGGCTAGCAAAGGGAATGTTCGGGCACTGGGTCAGTAAGCGTTTACTACAAACATATTGACTCCAATCATACTAATAATGATACCTCAGACATAGATTAAGATTTAGATTCAGTAATTTTTTATTTAAATTAAAAATTAAATTAAAAAATAAAAATATTTATTTTTGATTTAATGATTTAGATTAGTCAGATTAAGGGAAGCAGTGTGTCTCGTGACATATTGGGAAGTCAAAGAGATTGCGCCAAACGGTGGCCAGTGGAAAGAACTACATCAAAGACAAGGGGCCAGTTCTTAAATATCTAAAAATTCATTCAGTAAAATTAATACATACCTACATTAAGCATTGACGTACAAACTATAATATATCTTATTTACTTCATTTTATATACCTCTGGCGGAAAGTGGGTGTGTGGGTATAACCTATACACCTCTGCCTACCCCTTCGGGGACCCTTGTGGGAAGGCGTGAGGATATTTTTTTTTTTTTATTTACCTAACTTCCGAGAGCATTAGGCACTTTACCCTCTAAAAAAGGTATAGTCTTTGTCATTGTCTCTGAAAATGCTGAAAAAACAAAGTTTGCATCCCTATATAAGAGAAAAGATTATAAACGTGACGGGCAAACTCTCGTTCGAATTTGAAGTACAGTTGGGATAATTGCTGTGAAATTGTGCTTAAAACACATAAAAGATTGTAGTTATTGTACCGCCTACATACACATACACACATTACTATAATATTGTACCGGCCACTTCAAGTTGGCACCTAATATACCTCTGGCGGAAAGTGGGTGTGTGGGTATTACCTATACACCTCTGCCTACCCCTTCGGGGACCCTTGTGGGAAGGCGTGAGGATATATTATAAGTTGACTCTGCAGTTTGATAAAAACACATGATAATTACCATCTTTATTTCTGCGTCAAGAGTACTCGAAACCGACGAGCATGTATGAAGAGACTAGAGAGAACTGGCGCTCTATACTCCCTGCCTACCCCGTTAGGGACTCGCCGTGATGATATGTACGTATTTATTTCCACACAGGTATCTGTGTGTTCCTGGCCATGCTACTGCAGCTGTCTGGAATCGATGTTCTATTGTTCTACATGGAGGAGCTCCTGGATAAGGTCGGCACGAAGATATCACCATCTGATGGGACCATCATCATGGGAGTGGTACAGGTAACAATAATCTTAAATATATTTCCATACCATCCCCAAAACGTTTCAGGAGAGTCGCAGAATCATTAGATCAAGATTTTGATTAAAATGGATCCTTACCTTACCCAGTCTTAACTAGTCTTACACTAGCAATAAAAATAATAAACAATATACATAAATAATAAATAAATAAATATACCTGGGACAATTCCACACAAACTGACCTAGTCCCAAATTAAGCAAAGCTTGTGTTATGGTAACTAGACAACGATATATTTACTTAAATAGATAGACATATACTTAAATACATAGGACATCCAAGACTAAGGTACAAATATCCGTGTTCATCACACAAATACCTGTCCTCAGCGGCATTCGAACCCGCGACCTTAAATTTCGCAGTCAGGAGCTCTAACCACTAGACCAGGCGGTCGTCAATATACTATTAATTTTTTTTACTTCCAAATCTGTGTCACGCAGTAGTGTGCCAAGAAGGCTGGCGGCATTGCCACGTTGTATGGCAATGCTGACTTGCTGAACGAAATATTCGCCAGCACTCTTGTCATGGGAGGCCTCAAAGAGTTTGCTCAAAATCAAAATCAAAATCTTTTTATTTCACATAGGCCCAGGTGGGCACTTATAAAACGTCGAAAAAGAAGCACGGTTCGGGTTGGTCGCTTCCATGGAGAAGAACCGGCAAGAAACTCCATGGTTACTCTTTTCAAATCATTAGGCATGTACAATAACAATATTTTTTCGTTACAGCAATAGTACCCAAGTATGGGGGGGCTCAAGACATCCTTATAAAAATTAAAAGCATCTGATCCCCAAGGCCGTATAGTAACTATATTTTTGTCGTAAAAAACCAAATCAAACACTATTATTAAACTTTTAAGCTCGCTACAACAGGTGGTGACCAGCTGCATCACGCCCCTGGTGGTAGACCGCCTCGGGCGCAAGCTCCTCATGTGGACCACCTCACTGGGCCTCACCATCTTCCTTGTGAGTACATTTCAAGGTCAAGCTCTTTCACATACGAATCGGTAATAAATAATTGCGGTTGCGATTCGTTCTGTATACGAATAAGGCTACCAGTAATGAGCTCCTCGGGGAGGGGGGAGGATTGTTATATTGTGTTGGCAGCAGAGGGATTAGTCCCATTATGCTGCCAACACAGTATAACTCTCCGAAAACAGAGTGGCAACGCGCAAGTGTTACTTCGTTATTGTATGCGTAAATAGGCTGCGGTAACCGTTTTACATCAGGTGGCCGTATGCATGTTTGCCACATGCCATGCCACAGTGTGTGATATCTGACGAGCAAAAGTGTTTTAGATGCATAGGTGATATATATTTAAGGCGCTGTGCTTGAGGCTAGTCATAACGCAGTATTTATATTTTTCGTAAAGTTTCGTAAAGTTTTTCGTAAAAGAAAGGAAAAGCAAAGTTAGGTAAGCATAATTAAGTAAAGCTATTTTAATTTTATGTTATAAATGTGTAGTTTGGTAAAAGTAAAGTTTATGGGGATGTATGCTTCTTACTCGTTCACGCTAGAACGGCTGAACGGAGTTGGATTAAATTCGGCACAGAGATAGATGATTATCTGGAGTGACATATAGTAAATCTTTAATTTTAGAAAAACTTTATTGTAATTATGACGTGTGACAATATACAAAACGATAGCGATGCGAAAAAAACTGTAAGGAAACACACGGATAGAATAGCGCAGCGCGGCAAAACTGACAATTAAATATTCGTGAGTTATGCAAAATCACGTACAATAAAGGGATTTTATTAACGTGAAAGCTAACATCCCCACAAACTTACCATTTTATAATATTACTAGCGGTCCGTCCCGGCTTTGTACGGCGTAACATAAGATTTTTTTATAACAGAAAATATGCCTATGTTATTCAGGGTGAATGTAGCTTTCCAATGGTGAAAGAAATTTTCAAATCGGTCAAGTAGTTTCGGAGCCTATTCAATACTAACATACGTACATACATACTTACATACAAATCTTTCCTCTTTATAATATTAATATAGATTAGTAGGCTTATATAACGCAAGTCTTCTCGTCATCCATACCGCAATGCTTGAAAACTAAAGTTTTCAATCAGTGCGTCCTACCCGTCATGACCTACGGAGCTGAGACGTGGACACTCACGATAGGGCTGGTCCACCAGTTTAAGGTCGCTCAGCGAGCTATGGAGAGAGCTATGCTCGGAGTCTCTCTGAAGGATAAGATTCGCACCGAATACATCCGACAGAGAACCAAAGTTATCGACATAGCTCAAAGAATTAGCAAGCTGAAGTGGCAGTGGGCCGGCCATATCTCGCGAAGAACCGACAACCGCTGGGGTAAACGTGTTCTTCAGTGGAGACCTCGACTAGGCAAACGTAGTGTAGGACGCCCTCCGACCAGGTGGGATGATGATTTGCGAAGGACTGCTGGCAGATGCTGGATGCGGCAAGCTGAAGACAGGGCGCTATGGCGCTCATTAGGGGAGGCCTATGTCCAGCAGTGGACTAGAGTGGGCTGATGATGATGATATAACGCAAGAAGATATATTAAAAAATATGTAATTAATCGGCCGTGGTGGCCGAGTGGTTTGAGCAGTTGCCTGCGACGCAAAGGTCGCAAGTTCGAATCCCGACTGTACCACGAGCTTTCCGGTGAAGGAAAACATCGAGAGGAAACCTGCATACGTCTGAGAAGAAATTCAAAGGCGTATGTATAGTCTTGCTTGAGTAACGGCGATGGACTCGCCATCTGTCACGTTGGCACCTAATATACCTCTGGCGGAAAGTGGGTGTGTGGGTATTACCTATACACCTCTGCCTACCCCTTCGAGGACCCTTGTGGGAAGGCGTGAGGATATTTTATATTATTTACTATTATTGTAATTAATACGACCATATCTTCCAGACGTTAATAGGCGTGTACGCATTGTTGGATTCATACTACAAGTATGACGTCACATCTGTCGCGTTCCTGCCACTGCTGTGTCTCATCGTCTACATGATACTCTTCACTCTAGGTGAGTACGGTTCTTAAGGCACGCGAGAGTTATACAAACATCTTTGATAGATAGACATCCAGGTTATTTCTTAACGTAGCGAAGCGGCTCTCCATGGGCCGCTTTTCGCCACCGCGGGAAACGAGACGTGACGTGATGGGTGGCACATCGCCGCCATTTTGGTGTAAAATGCCGCCGGTTTGGTTTGTAAATGAAAGTGTTGGAAGGGGTAGACCTAGGCGGACGTTTCTATACCAAATTAGGGACGTCTTGAAAAAAGGTCAGGTCAAGAGTACCCTAAACCGAAGAGCATGTATGAAGAGAATAATGAACGTGGACGAAGCGAAGGAAGTATGTAAGGATCGTAGCAAGTGGAAAGAAGTGGTCTCTGCCTACCCCTACGGGAAAGAGGCGTGATTATATGTATGTATGTTATTTCTTAATTATTTCTCTCCTGATTTACACCAAAAATGGGTATTTTATGATATTTTAAAATTTTGTTTATTTTCTGTTATTTATATACTTAAAGGACGTCTTATCAAAAAACGCACATAAACATTTTTTGTCGCTCTGAGAAATACGAATTACCATACAATAGTTTAACTTTTTAATGAACTCATCCCAGACATATAATATAACTTTTGATCTTTTTATGAATTTTTTATTAACTGTGGGAATTATCTTAAGTCTGTTTTTAAGGTAAGACAATCAACTTAGATGCACAAGTTCTAGTTCTACATACCTATATCAAACAATATAATTGGAGCCGTGGCGGCTGAGTGGTTTGAGCAGTTGCCTGCGACGCAAAGGTCGCAAGTTCAAATCCCGACTGTACCAATGAGTTTTTCTGAACTTAACCACCTTACGTACCACGAACTTAACGGTGAAGGAAAACATCGAGAGGAAACTTGCATACGACTGGGAAGAAATTCAAAGGCGTATGTATAATCGTGCTGGAGTAACGGCGATGGACTCGCCATCTGTCACGTTGGCACCTAATATACCTCTGGCGGAAAGTGGGTGTGTGGGTATTACCTATACACCTCTGCCTACCCCTTCGGGGACCCTTGTGGGAAGGCGTGAGGATATATTATACACTACAATATAATCATTAAGGAGCGTGGAGTGTTCATATAGTTGCCAGCAACGATAGATTCCAAGTTCGGTACCCGACATTACAATTACAGTTTTTTTTCAAACCTAAGTACAGATTGGTCACGCCACGAGCGAAGGAAAACATAGAGAGACCCGCATATGTTCGAGAAGAAAATTAAAGACGTGTTTAATTGTGTTTGAGTCACGACATGGACTCGCCATCTGTCACGTTGGCATCTAAAACATATCTCTGGCGGAAAGTTGGTGTGTGGGTATTAGCGCTCTGCTCTCACTGAATGCCTCGTAAGTGACTTGGCGTTACGATGTGTGTGAAGATTACAGCTCAATTAATATTCGTGTATACAAAGGTGTTGGTCCAGTCCCATGGATCCTGGTGGCTGAGATGTTCCCCGTGAAGACCAAGTTCCTCGCTGGCGGCATCTGCTCGTTCATGTGCTGGCTCGCTGGTTTCATCTGGACAAGGCAAATTAAAATTCATAGTTTAATAACGTTTCTAGACCAAATTAGGGACGTCTTGAAAAAAGGTCAGGTCAAGAGTACCCTAAACCGAAGAGCATGTATGAAGAGAATAATGAAAGTGGACGAAGCGAAAGTATGTAAGGATCGTAGCAAGTGGAAAGAAGTGGTCTCTGCCTACCCCTACGGGAAAGAGGCGTGATTGTATGTATGTATGTATGTAATAACGTATATCTATACTATTATAATAGAGTCGTGGTGGCCGAGTGGTTCGAATAGTTGCCTACACAAAGATTCCATGTTCGAGTCCCGACTGTAGCAATGAGTTTTTGGGCTAAGTACAGTGATTAGTCACACTACGAGCTTTACGGTGAAGAATTACATCGAGAGGAAACCAGCATACGTCTGAGAGCAAATTCAAAGGCTAAGGCTAAAGGTATGTAGATATTGAGTTACGAGTTACTCTCCATTTGTCACGTTGGCACCTAAAATATATCTTAGATGGAAAGTGGGCGTACTACCTACCCACCCCTGCCTACCACGGCGATGGACTCACCATCTGTCACGTTGGCACCTAAAATATATCTCCGGCGGAACGTGAATATACTACCTAGTACCTACACACCTCTGTCTACCCCTTCGAGGACCCGTGTGGGAAGGCGTGAACATATATCAAGTTTATCAACATATATCAGGTTCTTCCGCGACGTAGCGGCCTCCTATGGGATCTACACAGCATTCTGGATCCTGGCAGTGTGCTGCGGGATCGGGTTTGTGTTCTCTGCCACTCTGCTGCCGGAGACCAAGGGCAAGTCCTTCGACGAGATACAGGATATGCTGAACAATAGGTGAGGAATAAACTGGTGTGCTTGTAGGCTTTGACGTGGATGTGCTTTTGTTTGGGACCAAGCAACGCGAGCAACCTTAAAATGCTGAATATGCCTGTTATTGGTGTGCATATCAGAAATTGTATTCTTCTAAAATCGCACCTCTCCTCATCGACGGCGAATTCATCCCCATACCTTGAAACCACAAACGTCACAGTGCGGTTCCAAAGGAGATTCCTTCCGCGAACGCTCAGGCTGTGGAATGAACTCCCCGTTGAGGTTTTCCCTGGAGAGTACAGCATGGAGTTCTTCAAGAAGGAAAATACTCCTGCAGGGTCAATAGCGCGGGTTTTACCGCTGGTCTCGCAAGCCTTTACTGTAGGTACCGGTATCGAGAGCGTAAATATGTATAGGCATTTGCGCGCTGCCACTCTGAGAACTATACTATGTTAGCAGCATAATGGGACTAATCCCTCTGCTGCCAACACAATATAACAATCCCCCCCCTCCCCAAGGTGCTTATTATTGGAAACCTTATTCACCGCGTAGGAACACAACACAATAAATTGTGTTATTTGGCTACGGACTTCTATAAGATGGAGGTCCTGCCTCAGTCGGGCAGCGCCAAACTCGAACGGAAAACCCGTTGTGCCCTACCTCTCTTAATCTTATCGTTCTAGGTCCCAAGCAAAAGTCGACATGCTGTATAAAGAGGACGTTTAGACAATCATAAATCCTTAAACATATAATAGTGTAAGACTATTTCGTTTTTCAGGACCAAAGAAGAAAAAAAAGCCGAAGCCTGATTCTGGATTTATGTATAGTTTATATTTTATAATGCTAAGTGAAGTAGATTCAAAATTTCATCTCTCATCAATGAAAGTTGCGAAAGATTCATCAAATATTGGAGACCCTAAGAGGCGAAGCGAACTCCTGTTAATTAATGCTAAGTAAATTGTATTATTAAATTAATAAATTATAATATAAAAATAATAACATATCCTCACGCTTTCCCACAAGGGTCCCCGAAGGGGTAGGCAGAGGCGTATAGGTAATACCCATACACCCACTTTCCGCCAGAGGTATATTAGGTGCCAACGTGACAGATGGCGAGTCCATCGCCGTTACTCAAGCACGACTATACATACGCCTTTGAATTTCTTCTGAAACGTATGCAGGTTTCCTCTCGATGTTTTCCTTCACCGTAAAGCTCGTGGTGCGACTAATCACTGTACTTAAGTTCAGAAAAACTCATTGGTACAGTTGGGATTTGAACTTGCGACCCTTGCGTCGCAGGCAACTGCTCGAACCACTCGGTCACCACGGCTCTGACATATGACGCCGTTACTCAAGCACGTTAAATAATTCATGAATAAAAACCAATTTGCTTTGATATCTTCGTCTGGGCGAAGTTGCATCACAATGCCGTCTCCGTAACCACATATCTGATGTGACGTGATATTTTATGTCATTATTTTTATACGTTGTTTGGAATCACATGTTAGGTTAGGAGATAAAAGATTTATTTAAAAAAAAGTTACCTTATATTTTTCTTTATTCATTAAAACATTAAACAAGAATAAATTGTAAAAATATTTTTAGTTCAACAAAAATCTGGTGAAGCTGAACTTTTAAAACTTTTTAAAGCTATTAAATTATTCCTACTTTGTCTTTTACTTCAATAGACGTACCTAAGCCTTCAAAATCAGATATTGTATGTATCTTGATTAATTATTCATAACTTTATTACACACACAAAGCGTGCAACCAGGAAATTTGCATCATTCGTGTATTACTTCTCGTAAACGGGTTTATATAAATACGCTTACAACAGTCATGACAACCTTCGAAGCGTTAAATAATAAAGAATGTTGTTATTACTACCGTTTTATTTATCATACATATAAAAATAATATTTTATTTTTATTTATTATTTATTAGGAATAGAAAACACAGTTACAAATAAATTTGTAGTAAAGAACTGTGTCGCAGACATTAACATTCATCTCTAGAAAGAGGTGTTACAGAGTTCCTAATGTGTGTATATGAGTGTGTATGTGGTTGAAGTGAAGATTTTGTGAGACTTAAAAGTGTAAAATATTATAATACGTAAAATGAGTATTTCTGAACTTAAGTACAGTAATTAGTCACACCACGAGCTTTTCGGTGAACTCGACTCATCATCTGTCACGCTGGCAAGTTGAGGAACGCCGAGAAGTTCTTCTCAAACACATGTACGCTATTCTTCTTTACCGTGAAACTCGTGAGATAAACTAACGTTAAGATGAACTGTACCAGGTGTCAAATGAGACTAACAAAAGGTGCTCGTCACACAGGCATCGAACCCGCGATAATTACGTCCCAAAAGTGATCAGCGGACGGACAAAACTTATCAAAATGCGCGTCAAGGAACCAACTTGTCATGCGCTCACAACAAACATGATAGACGTTTTACAAACAAAAAGTGTTAATACTTAAAGTCCATGACAAAGAATTAGTTTGTGAAGGGAAACCAGTCTTAACTCAAGATTGCAAGCTCGTTGTTCACCAATAGCTCAGTGGACGCACGCCTGCTGCTAGGATTGTTAAATTATTTAACTAAATTACATTTAAACTATTAATAAACATACAACAAAGTGTTGTGCAAAGCCCTGCTATGTTTGAGGATTTGAAATACCACTTACATTTGAAATGGAGGCAGTATTTGGCTGCGTGTCTTGGTAAGCTTATTGTTTGTGTAAAATATTTATAATATTTATTGCTGGCAAGTTGCGTAAACACCAATAAGACAAGTGTAGTGTAATAACAGAATTACGCTTTAGGAGTTATATTTTTAATCGTTAAGTTCATTCTATAAATAAAAAAAGCCGTGGTGGCCGAATGGTTCGAGTAGTTGCCTGCGACATAAAGATCGCAAGTTCGAATTGACTGTACCAATGAGTTTTTCTGAACTTAGGTACAGTGATTTGTCACACCACGAGTTTTACGGTAAAGGAAAACATCGAGAAGAAACGTCTGAGAAGCAATTCAAAGGCGTATGTATAGTCGTGCTTAAGTAACGGCGATGGACTCGCCATCTGTCACGTTGGCACCTAAAATATATCTCTGGCGGAAAGTGGGTGTAAGGGTGGGTGTAATAGGTAGTATATACACCTCTGCATACCCCTTCGGTGACCCTTGCGGGAAGGCGTGAGGATATTTTTTCTATTATAAAACTGGAAGCGGAAGTCAAGCCTGAATCTTATTGGTAGCTTGTGTTTTGTATTATCAATACAATATAAATTAATATCTTAGGGTTATCAAATCTTTGTTTGTGCAGTAACGTTAAATTAGTACAACGAGCATTGCAACTAGAGTTGTCAGGGTCCATATGCAGCGGTTACCGCTTACCAGGCGGACTCATGCTTGTTTGCCACCTTAGCGGTATAAAAAAACTACGATCACACTTCCAAGTATTTACATATATTTAACTACAGCTACAACAACAAAAGCTCCGTAAATCCTAAAATGCATTACATAAAAATACATTTTCAAAATGTATGCGATTGAAGGACTAGTATCCGCGACTTGAAAATAATATGTTACGGGAGAATGAAAAAAAACCCCTGTTGCAAAAGTTGCAATTTCAAACCCCGTTTTGAGCACTTCATGTGTACCAATCTTTTTTTCTCAGCAGATCTGATTAAAAGCAAACAGCAATGGGTTGTCTAAGGTTTCCAGTAATGACCTCCTTGGGGAGGGGATGATCGTTATATTGAGTTGGCAGCAGAGGGATTAATTAGTCCCATTATGCTGCCAACACAGTATAACTCTCCGAACACAGAGTGGCAACGCGCAAGTCATACTTCGGTATTGTAAGCGTATGCTTGTTAACTACTGTTGTTGCATAAAAAAAACTAGATATATCTGGTGGAGAGAGTGCTGGTACACCTACCCCTGCGGAGACATTGAGGGAAGGCCTGAGGATGTATAAATAAGACTAATGTATTCTTCAGTGAGCTACGGCAGCTTGTGTTCCGGCATGAGTATGGGCTGGACATCACCCGTATTCCCGAAGCTCCACGAGCCTAACTCACCGCTCCCGAGGGAGCCCACGTTGGAAGAGGAGTCGTGGATCGGATCTGTCTTGGTGCTTGGAGGACTGATCGGTAAGCAAATTGGTCTCCTTACATAAGTACTCTATTTACTGTGACAGGTTTAAGGCTTCAACAAAGCTTGTTATGCCATAATGGAATAATATTTATTAGTTTCAATACAACCTGTGATAGTCACTCATTCAATCTCTCTCTTCTCATTTGCTGGAGCTAACGTTGGCGTACGACTATCTAGTGTATTGAGAATGAGCTTCATGAGACGGCCGTCTCTTAGAGCTCCTGCTGCGAAACTTGAGGTCGCGGGTTCGAATCCCGCCGATGGCAGGTTCTTTTTTTTTTCAGGAGTTTTTTTACCTTAGTCTTAGTTATCCTATGTATATATATATATCCATGTCAAGTTCCCATAGTTTGGGACTCGGTCAATTTGAGTGGAATTGTGTCAAGGTATTATTAATATGGGAATGAGACAAATTTTCCCTTGTCAAAAGCCTACTCTGTAATTAAGAAAAACCCAACTTTAAACACTCGGCCTCCTCAGCTCTTTAAGTCAAACTACGTAACAGTATTACACTCACACGCGCAATAGGCCCCGGAATTAAAACAACAATCGTAGGCTATTGAACTGTCGGTTACACTAACCTTGTTGTCACTGATCGAGCCGCTCAAGGCAATAGTTTACTTGTACGAGATTGCGCTAGTTACCAATCACATTACGTTCGGTTTTGTTTTAAAACGTAAATATAATATACCTTCCCACAATGGTGCCCGAAAAGGATGGCAGAGACGCAACAAATCCCTCCTTGAGCCAAAGGTATATTTTACAAACGCGACAGATGGCCAGTCCATAACCATTCTCAAGCACGACAATATATTTGGATGGATTTCTTCTCAAATATTTTCAAGTTTCCTCTACATGTTTTCAGTCAACTCTTGGTGGAGTAATCACTATTCACAAAAAATGCATAATAATTTAATTTTTAAGGTTATACAATAGACTCGGGTCATACACCCGGCATCTCGCGACCCGCTCAACTAGAAATTGGTAGGGTGCGTCTTGGTGGATGTAACTATCTTTATCGATGTTAATTAATAGTCCCACGTAAACAAAACACGCACACAAGAATAGCACTCAAAGCAAACAGATGCAGATCCCAATTTGGAGGCAAACTGTGAATGGAAAGGGGGTGGCTTCTACACACCCCTGTCTATCCCTTAGAGTATCTTTGTGAGAAGGCGTGAAAACATAGGTGACGAATGCTTATTACCTCAGGACCCTTCATAACCATCGGTCTATCGAAATACATCGGCCGTAAATGGATAATAATGAGCAGCAACGTGCCGCTGCTGCTGGGCTGGCTGCTGGCGGGAGTGGCGACCGACCTGGGGACCATGTACGCGGCGCGCTTCATCTGGGGCATTGCGGGTAGCATGCACTTCGCCATCATACCCCTGTACATTGGAGAGATAGCTGAGGTGAGTTCCGCCATTAAACACAGTGCGGGACTCGTACCCTCCCCGCTAGATAGGAAGTCTGGGATTTGACATGAACACATGTATGCCATCATATATCGCAGGTTCGAATCCCGTCTGTACCAATGAGTTTAGTACAGTGATTAGTCACACCACGAGCTTTACGGTGATGGAATACATCGAGAGGAAACCTGCATACGTCTGAAAAGTAATTCAAAGGCGTATACATAGTCGTGCTTGAGTAACGGCGATGGACTCTCCATCTGTCACGTTGGCACCTAAAATATATCTCTGGCTTATTACATATTTTGGGACGTATCGCGATGACACCGCGTTTGTTTGGATGTCAAAGGAATTCATAGTATGTTTTTTTAATTCAACAATATTGTCATCCCAGGATAAGATCCGTGGCGCTCTCAGCGCGCTATTCCTAACGTTCATCAATATCGGATTTTTGTTGACGTACGCAATTGGTCCATTCACGTCGTACTGGGGCCTGACGGCTGCTGGCGGCGTGCTCTCATTGCTCTACGTGCCGTTCTCCTGCCTCATCCCAGAGACACCCTTCTACTTGGTATACAAAGGTACTGATCATTACAAATGTATTTGTATGAGCGTTTATCAAAGTCGGACTTTAGTACAACTAAATTGACATGAGCATAGTATTATGACGCAAATTCATTTTTAGAAACATACCGAGTATATAATACCCAACACCCACTTTCCGCCAGAGGTATATTAGGTGCCAACGTGACAGATGGCCATCGCCGTTACTCCAGCACGACTATACATACGCCTTTGAATTTCTTCTCAGACGTATGCAGGCTTCCTCTCGATGTTTTCCTTCACCGTAAAGCTCGTGGTGTGACTAATCACTGTACTTAAGTTCAGAAAAACTCATTGGTACAGTCGGGATTCGAACTTGCGACCTTTGCGTCGCAGGCAACTGCTCGAACCTCTCGGCCACCACGGCTCTTACATACCGAGTAGCAAATTTCTAATATTCATAAAAGCCGTGATGGCATTTGATTTAAGTCAGGCAAAGTCAAGTTTGCACGTGTTCCGTGCCCATAAGTTTTTCAAGTACAAAAATATTGCGCTATGAGTTGTACGGTGATTGAATCCTGCAAATCCTGAAATTAAAAGGCGTTTGTTTTGGGGTTGACAAACGTCGATACTCTGCCTTCCAAATGGTTGACTGAAGGGTCCAATTCCCAGCGATCGTATTTTTAACCAAATAATATCTAAGGAAATTAATATTGCCTCAATCTGTGTAACAGGACGTGAAGAGGAGGCTTGCTCTGTGCTGGCGAAGCTCCGTGGTACCTCCAAGCATGAGGTGCAGGCGGAGTTGGAAGGCTTGCAGGCGATGGTCGAGCGGGAGTTCCGGGCGGAGCCGAGGATCCAGGACCTCTGGGCCACCAGGGGAGGACTTAAGGCTCTTGGTGAACATTTGTTTTTTTATATACTGATATATATATATATATAGATAATACCTTGAACGATTTAAACGCTATAACTAGAACAAATTTATCGTTTTTTGTCTGCCTGTCTAAACAGACCCTAAACATTCATATATAATTTCGAGCCTCTCACGGATAGACATGGAGGTAAAAAAGTCAGTTCTCAGACTTCCTGTCTTCATCCACATTCACCATTCTCTTTATAATTACTCACTATTTTCCAGGATCTTGCCGAAATCGTATTTAAAAATAAAATGTTTGTCCAGGTATCTGTGTATTCTTGGCGATGCTCCTCCAGCTCGCTGGCATCAATGTGATGCTATTCTACATGCAGGAGCTGCAGGCCAAGGTGGGCGCGAGCATCTCCCCGTCTGATGGTACCATCATCATTGGCGTCGTACAGGTAACTGACATTCAGCGTTGCTACTACATATTAAGGAGATTGGTAGGCTTGTTCTTCGGAATTAAACTCGTTCTAACTGAGGACTGAAGTAGGGCATAATGGGTCATCCGTTCAGAATCGGCACTGCCCCACTGGTGCGTTTGCCCTAATGCCTTCACCTCACACAAATTTGCAGGAAAATCTCACTGCTGTAATTAGAACTCAAGTACTTCTAACAGTGATGATATCACAAGATTCACATTCAAGTGTTACTATCATATGCTATTGTAATCATAATTCAAGATTATTTATGCAACAAACGTACCTATATGAAGTCTGTAAATCTCTGTCGCAGTCATTAATAATCACGGCATATGGTGAACTCGCACACGAATAAATTTAAAGATGTATGCAAATTGGTGTCTTGGAAACGGTGAGTCTCTACTTGTCACGTTGGCGTCCAAATAGCTTAGCAATATATCCGTGAAAAGTGGATCCTCAAAATCCGGTGAGCTTATAACGCCATCTTGATAGATATTTTTTTTAGTCGTGTAATAATTTATTTATTATTGTTGTTTCACAACAAAAAATAAATAAACATGGACTCTGTAGCAAACAGTAATATACTGGTTTTATTTTAAGTATAATAATATATCCTCACGCCTTCCCACAAGGGTCCCCGAAGGGGTGGGCAGAGGTGTATAGGTAATACACACACACCCACTTTCCGCCAGAGGTATATTAGGTGCCAACGTGACAGATGGCGAGTCCATCGCCGTTACTCAAGCACGTCCATACATACGCCTCTGAATTTCTTCTCAGACGTATGCAGGTTTCCTCTCGATGTTTTTCTTCACCGTAAAGCTCGTGGTGTGACTAATCACTGTACTTAAGTTCAGAAAAACTCATTGGTACAGTCGGGATTCGAACTTGCGACCTTTGCGTCGCAGGTTGCTCGAACCACTCGGCCACCACGGCTCTATTTCTCTCTATTATATTTTAAGTAGATATCGTAAATTTATATTATAATACAAAGTAATCATAAATGTAAACTACCTATAAATATAATAAATGTCCCACAACTGTGTCACGCGGAAGATGACGTGCCAAGAAGACTGGCGGCATTGCCACGTTGTATGGGAATACACGAAATACCTAATGGTGATTTATTGCAGCACAATATTAAGATAGTAAGTCGTTTAACTCCTTGTAATGAGCAATAAGTTTGGTTTGTTTGAATTGCCTGTTAGTTGGTAATAGGTCGTGGAAAAGTCTAGTAAAGGTACTTTTTAAAATTTCAGTACATATACTGAAATTTTAAAAATATTTGTTATATAATATTTGTTAGGTAAGGGTATGCCATATATACCGCTACGCCTTCCCGTAAGGGTCCTCGTATGAGAAGGTAGAGGCAGATGACTCCTGACCGTTTAAAAAGATAAACTATTATATTATTATTATTTTATATCTCGTGGCCAGGTGGTGACGAGCTGCATCACGCCCCTGGTGGTGGACAGGCTCGGGCGCAAGCTGCTTATGTGGACCACCTCCCTCGGACTCACCATTTTCCTGGTCAGTCCACAGAGTAGAAAAAGTATTAAAATTGTTTTTGACTACATAATACACCCCACAATATAGTGTATTTATATAATATGTGTGTGTTGTATGTCCGTTGCAGACTATAATAGGCGTGTACGCTCTCATGGAGAGCCACTTCCAGTACGACGTGACTCCGTACGCGTCTGTACCGCTCCTCTGCCTCGTCATGTACATGATACTCTTCACACTCGGTCAGTGCTTAGTAAAAGTGTGGTCGCCGTCTTATACATCAAAATCAAAATCAAAATATTTTATTCAACGTAAGGGACACAGGGAACACTTATTGAACGTCACGTTTAATATAGACTAAAGTTACCACCGTTTCCAAGGAAAAATACCTGCCAGGAGAAGAAACGGCGAAACAAACTCCCCGGTAAACTCCTCCATAGCAAACTGATCCCAAACGCGCATTAAGTCAGCCCTAAAATATAAAATAACTTTTATTTACATTAACAACAAACAATCAACAATACATACTTATAAAAATAGTTGTAAAACTTACAGGCAAAATTGTTGTTGTTGTTGTTGTTGTTGTGTTGATGCACTTAATTTGTGCATGAATAATATTTATCAACAACCTAAGCCGGAGTACTAAACTGAGGGAACTAAGGAACACATTATGAAAACGTACCCGGAACTCAGGTTACATGAAAAAGCGCATTAATAATATAGGCAGCCTTTTAGTCTAGCGCTCAGACCTCCTGGCAGCGAAGCTTAAGGTCACTAGTACGATTCCCGCTTAAGGCGGTTATTTGTGTGATGACCACGATTATTTGTACCTTAGTCTTAGATGTTCTATGTATTTATAATACGTATGGATATCGTTGTCTAGTTTCCATAGTACAGGCTTTGATGAGTTTGGGACTAGGTCAATTTGAGTGGAACTGTCCTAAAGTATTTATTTATTATTATTATCTTACTAATACCTATTATAAAGGTAGCTTGGCCAACTTTCACGTAAAAACTACATAACAGAATTGGACGAAATTTGGCACAGACAGAAAATAAACTATCTGGATTAACATTATTATTATTATTATGATATATGTGCTAGTCTGTAAGGTATTTATGCAATATCGCTATATATTTTAGGATAAGGTATATATTATACTAGCTTATGCCCGCGGCTTCGCCCGCGTGGAAAGAGCAACATACATATTTTTGCCTTTATAATATTAGAGCTTTGAATCTTTCGGGATTCAAATGTAGCCTATGTCTTAATCCTGGGTATAAGCCATAACCATAAAAAATATCAGAAAACCGGCTTTTTTCAGTCGTAAAAATGTTTCAATAAAAAGTATCCTATGTTACTTCTTATACCTCCAGGAATATGTGTACAAACTTTCATGATAATCAGTTATGTAGTTTTTACGTGAAAGCGTAACAAACAAACTTATATTCACATTTATAATATTAGTAAGGATGGGCCTTTTAAATTGT
Organism: Drepana arcuata; assembly: GCA_016069955.1. Classification (NCBI taxonomy): domain Eukaryota; kingdom Metazoa; phylum Arthropoda; class Insecta; order Lepidoptera; family Drepanidae; genus Drepana; species Drepana arcuata. The sequence goes on from JACCPG010000335.1 coordinate 26,681, forward strand.
TGAATTATTATATATTATATTAAATATTAACATACAGTATATGTTTTATACCAGAAAATAATATACAAATGACACTGCTAGTTATAACATAAGTAAACGTGACATGCAGAATTCTTACGTAACTATGTACCTACATATATATTATCACACAAGTCCTTCACGGAGTCTTTTGAACGAGCAAAATGTACACAAAACTATTTTCCACTGATTTCTAGTTTTGACTGCAACATAGACACACTACCAACCCCATTCGTGTTGCACACGGGCGGGGATCGAACTACAACCATTAGAACGTCCACTACGATACTGGTAGTAAAAGTAACCGTCTAAGTACTACTGTATACGCAGGTGTTGGTCCAGTCCCATGGATCCTGGTGGCTGAGATGTTCCCCGTGAAGACCAAGTGCCTCGCCGGCGGTATCTGCTCGTTTATGAGTTGGGTTGCAGGCTTCCTGTCCACCAGGTAACCTGGTATATTTCATACTATTCTCCGCTATATCTGATTTAGATGTTGTGGTCCTCCTAGTCACGTTCAAGTTGAGAATGCAGGTACAAGGAACCGATACAAACGGGTTGTATCAACGAGTTCTTTTTGACTTAATTAGGGTGATTTATCACACCGAAGCATTATGGTGAAGGTAACTTACGTTTAAGTAAGTAAATCGTCACCATCACACCTGAATATCTTGCAAAAAGAGGGTGCTGTTCGAAAATATATTTAATATTTTTTAATTTTTACCTTTACTTAGCTGCTAAAGTATACATCACATAATGATGAGGTGACCTCAATTTAAAACGGCTTCTCAGGCTAGCATTTCGAACTCAAAAGGTTACTTCGAAAAACCGACCCCGAATACGGGACTACACTGAGCACTATGTAATACTCTATTATATGCACTAAGCTAATCTACACTAATATTATAAAGAGGAAAACTTTGTTTGTTTGTTTGGTTGTAATGAATAGGCTAAAAAACTACTGGACTGATTTTAAAAATTCTTTCACCATTCGAAAGCTACATTATCCACGAGTAACATAGACTATATTTTATTTTGGAAAAAAATAGGGTTCCGTAAGATATTTGGATTTTTCGGACACAAACTGAAAAAAATCAACCAAAGAAGTTACTTATTTTGCGTACGCTGTGTAAACTGCAAAAGATAGAACCATAAAATGTTATAATTAATTGTATATTATAAAGAGGAAAGATTTGTATGTAAGTATGTTTGTAAATTCTTTCATCATTGGAAAGCTACATGCACCCTGAGTGACATATTCTATATTTTCTTTTATAAAAAATCTTATGTTCACGTGCGAAGCCGGGACGGAACGCTAGTTTGCTAATATACCTAGTACACACATATGCTTGTAAATCATGTACCTACAGATTGTCATCTTAGTTACTTCTGTCTAGCGCCATCTATCGTATGTGAGTTACAAATCCAGAGGTCATTTCAGATTCTTCCGCGATATAGCTGCCTCGTCCGGCATCTACACATCGTTCTGGATCCTGGCAGTGTGCTGCGGGATCGGGTTTGTGTTCTCTGCCACTCTGCTGCCGGAGACCAAGGGCAGGACCTTCGATGAGATACAGGATATGCTGCACAATAGGTATAATATGACACATGTTTATTAGATATAAAATACTCCTGCGCAGATGACCACGCATGTTTGTCGTTCAGACGATGCCAAGCGTGCCATTTTGAAAGCGCGACCATCTGTGGCTTTCAATTGCTATTATAATAATCGTGTGCTCACCTGTCCGCAATGTGCGTGATTCTTCCAGAAGAGGATTGGTCACATAAGCTTAACATATTTTTTTTCTATACAACAAGAGTGGCAAACAAGCATACGGCCCACTTGATCGAAAACGGTTAGCGCAGCCTATTTACGCTTACAATACCGAAGTATCACTTGCACGTTGCCACTCTGTGGTCGGAGAGTTATACTGTGTTGGCAGCATATTTAGACTAACCCCTGTGTTGCCCAATATAACAATCCTCCCCCCTCTCCAAGGAGCTCATTACTAGTAACCTTATACACCGCGTAGGAATACAACACAATAAATTGTGTTATTTGGCTACGGACTTCTATAAGGTGGAGGTCCTGCCCCAGTCGGGCAGCTCCAAATTCGAACGGGAAACCCGTTATGCCCTTCTTAGTATGTCACGTAACACGCACAATAAGTGTTCCGTGTGTCCCTTACGTAGATTAAAGATTAATACATATATACATATCATCACGCCGAGTCCCTAACGGGGTGGGCAGAGAGTATAGAGCGCCAATTCTCTCTAGACGTAAGTCTATAGAGAACTGGAGAAGTAATACCTCTTTCGCTTCAAAAGAATAATGATTTTGATTTTGGTGGTAAGATTTAATGTCTTTTTCTGTACACCTACACAGATATAGGTTTTAAAAGCCAGATCTAACACATTTCTTTTTATTTTTCCAGATCCACAGAGGTCAAGCCAGTAGACGTGTAAGAAGGCCAGAATAAACACTCGAATAATGCTATAGAATACTTTAAGGCGGACCTACCTTCGTAGCATCACATTAGTTTCGCTGAAACACGCAACTTCTAGAGAAGAATATATGACCACCTTAAAATGTTATATTATTAGGATGCTGAGTTTGTTTCCATGAACTCGCTAATCACAGGATCTGATAATCCGATTGGAATTTTGGATTGTACATAATTGTATTAGTTGGCCTGTTTATTGTGGAAGGCTATGTGCTCTTTAGAAGCATGGTTTTACCTAAGGAGCAAAGCAAAGAGTAATCATATTATTAAACAACTTCTCCGCCGCGTGTCTGTTCGCGATAAACTTCCACCTTCTACCACCGCACCTCTCGCCATCGACGGGGAATTCATCCCCATACCTTGGAATCACAAAGGTCTCGCATTGCGCGGTTCCAAAGGAGTTTCCTTCCGCGAACGCTCAGGCTGTGGAATGAGCTCCCCGTTGAGGTTTTCCCTGGAGAGTACAGTATGGAGTTCTTCAAGAAGGGTGTGAAAAGATTCCTGCAGGGTTGGCAGCGCGCGAATGATACCCCTGGTGTTGCCAGCGTCCATAGGCGGCGGTAACCGCTTACCATCAGGCGGACCGCATGCTTGTTTGTCACCATGCAGTTTTCACCAATTTCAAAGTAACTGATTCACGTGATTCACGGGGAAAGTTTAAGTGTAAAGTTTGTTATACTGTAGGGTTGGTCTCTACGATCTGTGCGGGACGGGGGCGGGTTTAAAGGGTAATAATTAATAATAAATACCTTAGGATTCCACCAAATTGACACACCCAAAATCAACAAAGCTTGTGTAACGGTAACTTGACAACGGTATTATTATATAGCAGATAGATATACATATATGTACACAAATGCATAGGACATCCACGACTAAGGTGCAAATACTCGTGTTCATCACAAAAATATCTGCCCTCAGCGGGAGTCGAGCCCGCGACCTCAAGTTTCGCAGTCAGCAACTCAAGTTTCGGAGCTCTAACCACTAGACCAGACGGCCGCCTATCTATTGCGTAAAAACTATGTCACAAGGGCTTTACGGTAAAGAATAACCATCGAGTAGAAAGATATCTTCCGAAGAAATTCAAAGCCAAATATATAATCGGTGAAAAGATTGTGTTTTTAAGCTAGTTTAATAAATAAATCATTCATAAAGAAAAACTTGTTTTGCTTTGACAACTTCGTCTAAGCGAAGTTCGATCACAATGTCGTATTCGTTATATTACAAGATGACGTAATTATTGGTTCATTCGATTAATTCTTGTTAGAGGTCAGTAAAGCATGAATATGGAAATATATTTCTCGGCAATTTTGGTACTGAGCAGTGTTTCTATCGCAACGTCAAGCCATTGACGACCGTCTGGTCTAGTGGTTAGAGCTCCTGACTGCGAAACTTGAGGTCGCGGGTTCGAATCCCGCTGAGGGCAGATATTTGTGTGATGAACACGAGTATTTGTACCTTAGTCTTGGATGTCCTATGTATTTAAGTATATATCTATCTATATAAGTAAATATATCGTTGTCTAGTTACCATAACACAAGCTTTGCTTATTTTGGGACTAGGTCAATTTGTGTGGAATTTTTGTGTCCCAGGTATTTATTATTATTATTATTATTATATCAGTATAGGCTAACCTCACCTGTTTCACGAAGAAGGCAGTCTTCTCAGACGAATGCAGACATTCTGTCGCCGCTCGAAATGTGGTAAATACCAGTAAAATGACACAACACCAGAACAGATATATAATTATCAGGCAAATTTGTTACAAATAATGATGATAATTTATTGAACTTAGAATTGATACATGGTATAAACAAATATTAAAACATTTAAGTTAATTTAAAGACAGGCAAAGCTATTAATTATGTTAAAGTGCATTATTTATTTTATTGCTCTCAGGTAGAAATAATATGCATGGCAAGATTTGGGAAGAGAAACCAGTCTTGTCTTGGCTTCAAGGTAAAAAACTCGTTGTTCGGCTATGGTAGCAGTGGACGCACGCCTGTTGCTAAATTACGTTAAGAAATCAATCAATAAATATATAACATAGTGTTGTGCAAACCCTGTTATGTTTGAGGCTTGGAAATATCACTTTTATTTGAAATGGAGACAGTATTTGGCTGCGTGTCTTGGTATGTTTATTTTTTTATTGTGAAATTTAATACATAATTAAATTAAGCCAAGTTGTCGGAATAATTTTAACTTAATAAAAATTAATTACATAATATTGGTATAATAATAATCTCGCAAAAAATTAACAAAGTTTAACAAAGCATACTTAGTGCACCCCATAGAAGTATCATCGGAATTTTGTGGCAGTGTTCTCCGCTCTTCCTTATCGTCAAACAATAACATTTATTACTAGGTATATGCCAGTAAGAAATAAAATTATTCAAAACCTTTTTTGATATTAAGGACTAAAGTAAACTAAAAAAAAATGCATCTTTACTATCGGCGCACTGGCGCGTAATTTACTTGACATTATATTTGTCACATATTTGTACTTTGTAGGTTCGCAAGATGGCGCTAGTTACATACAAAACAGGAATCATACCTGAAGTTAAATTATTTAATAAATAATCATAATTGTCTCTACGTGTATTACAATATGTTGTGCATGAGTAGTATTCCTATTTTAATTTATTCTTTTGAGTAAAAAAATCTTTAATAATATCTATATTAATAATAATAAGCACCCAAATTTCCCAGATATACAGTGAAGCTAATGGGTATATACATATATTTATACACAAACGGGCCTACTCCAAAAATTGCCCTTATGCACTTTTTTTGTGCTATGAATGCTCTATGCATATCTGTGGAATTACCCCAAAGTCTTTTACAATATGTTTTACTTCAAAAGTGATTTTTTATTTTAAAAAGCAAGCAAGCAAAAGGTTACCTTATCATATTCTATATAAAATAAAAAAATATATATATTTTCTCTTATCCTCTTCTTTACAAAATTGTCTTTCCCCGTTGTGTTATATGATTTTAAACCTGTTTATCTCATAAAAGACAACTTAATAATAATAATAATATATCCTCACGCCTTCCCACAAGGGTCCCCAAAGGGGTAGGCAGAGGTGTATAGGTAGTACCCATACACCCACTTTCCGCCAGAGGTATATTAGGTAAAAGACAACATTCTTTGAGTAAACCGAAAATTTGCGTAAGTGATCTATCTCGTGCTAATTACATTAAAATAAATAAATAAATTAAAAGATTGCATGTATGTTTCCAGCCTAATGATAGCCTAAACCTACCGACATATTTTTTATATATTTTTTTTTCATTTTTAAACATAAATTTTTGTTATATAAATTATATTTGTGAGTGTCTATTTAGAATGCATTTTGTATCGATGGCTTGAAAACGCTCAGGCTATGGAAAAAGTTCTCTATTAAGACTAATATATACTTATCAACTTCAGTGAGCTACGGTAGCCTTTGTTCCGGCATGAGTTTGGGCTGGACATCGCCCGTGTTCCCGAAGCTACACGAACCTAACTCACCGCTCCCTAGGGAGCCCACGTTGGAAGAGGAGTCGTGGCTTGGTTCCAATTTGGTGCTTGGGGGTCTAATCGGTAAGCATATATAATTAAAAAAGGAAAAAAAGAGTTATGGAAGTCTAGAGAGAACTGGCGCTCTATACTCGCTGCCTTACCCCCGTTAAGTTACCCCGTTAAGGACCCGGCGTGATGATATGAATGAATGAAAATCTTGGCTTCAGCGAAGCTAATTTGACCTGTGTTTTCCTTTTTTATTAATAGTGTCTCGTAGCGTGAGTTCTGGTAACTTTTGCGCTATAACTGAATATAAACTATAACTTTGTTACTGAATAAATTATATTATTATTATTTTTTTTTTTTTTTTTTTTTTTATGTATATTTTTTAAATATTCTCGGCATTGTTGCCGGCGTTTTTATAATATCCATTATTATTATTATTATTATAACTGAACAATGGCGAGAAGCAAACACAACTTAGGACAACCCACTGTACGATACTCGGACCTCGGCTAAATTATTTGAGGATCGTTAAGGCTACTTGTACAGCTGAAGCCGGCGCTTACGAGGAATGGGGGTTGTATATATGTTCGTTTGTTATAGGGTCCGGCTTACTGATTAATTATCTATACCTTGAGTGTTATATACTCTTTATTACTTCAACAAATACACCTACATTACATAAACATTAGATAATATAATTCATGAGATTAAGAGAACGGATCGTGTAGTGCCTGGAGCCTGTAACTAGGTTGTAATGGGACGGCTTCAGGCGATGCAAGCGCCAATGTAGTGCTTTCCAGTGTACTAAATTACTATGCTTACCACCGTCACCTCGTATGAAGCTCGTTTTGTATGAGCGCCAGTGAACTTCTTTAAGCCTTAACTCAATTCTTCCTGGACCATGAGTGACCTACGAGCCCACGGGTGCTATATTGACTCGCGTGCGTGTGTATCGTATTTACAACCCACCGTACTTACAACTAGACCAGGAACCCTGGTGGCAGAAGGAACGCGAAAGGTGGATCGACAGACAGAACTAATCAAGATCGTCTCAATATTCGGCATTAAACGGAGAATAATCACTATACTCAAATTAAAAAAAGAAAATGTATAAAAAAGAGTTGCAGCTAGGAAGTTGGGTTAGTAGAAATGTTAGAGTTGCGACTGAACACTAATATCGATGTTAATATACTCACACAGATATAACACGCAGAGGAGAACACTCCTCACTATCTTTAGCATGGAAAGTAGAAGTTTGATGCGAATAATATTAGTGATGTTGTCTCAGGACCCTTCATAACAATTGGTCTGTGGAAGTATATCGGCCGGAAATGGATAATGATGAGCTGCAACGTGCCGCTGCTGCTGGGCTGGCTGCTGGCAGGAGTGGCGACCGACCTGGGGACCATGTACGCGGCGCGCTTCATCTGGGGCATTGCGGGCAGCATGCAATTCGGCATCATACCGCTGTACATTGCGGAGATAGCTGAGGTAAGTTCCACCACCCAGCTCAGTGCGGGACTCGTACCCTCCCCGCTATAGATAGTGTCGTCCACGAAAACGCGCCCCACTATTCTTCCCTAAAGTTTATAGTGTAAGTGTGCAACCTTCCACTGATGTATGAGTATTATCGGTACACACTGATTACTTGAGAGTGCACACGACTACAAATTATATACTCGGGTCATACTCCCAGCATCCCACGACCCCCTAGACTAGAAATTGGTGGGGCGCGTCTTCGTGGGTCTTCGTCTTCTGTACATGTATGTAGCTTGTCAACCAGAGACTTGGCGAAGGATCATGTAATTGAAATCAATTCGGCCGTCCTCTTCTCGAGGCACATCCTCGTGAAGAGGACGGCCGAACTTTTGGTGCAATTAACGACGGGATTAACCCCTGCAGGTTAATCCCGTCAATCTATTCGGCGAACCCAAATACATAGTAGCCATCCTTGATCATCGTCGTTCTTTCCGTCACTAAGTAAAGGTTGTATGCGAGCCGTTAACCAGTCCGCCTGTCCACCCTAGCTCCCTAGCTCGTGAATCAGCAACGCCCTAAGCCGAGGTGTGAAAATACTGTGTTTGCTTAGTACCTTAAAAAATTCTGACTGGCCTTTTTAAAGCAGCAAAATTTGCTGAAAAAGAGTCATGTTTTGGGACGTATAGCCATAACACCATGTTAGTTCATAATATTTCATTCATAGTACCATTGTTTTTTTTAATCGACCGTATTTTGATCCCAGGATAAGATCCGTGGCGCTCTTAGCTCGCTATTTCTCACATTCATCAATGTCGGGTTCCTGTTGACGTACGCAATTGGTCCCTTCACGTCGTACTGGGGCCTCAATGCTGCCGGCGGCGTGCTCTCACTGCTCACCGTGCCTTTCACCTGCATCGTTCCAGAGTCACCGTTCTACTTGGTGTACAAAGGTGCGGTTGTAAGCTCAAAGCTCTTTGCAGGGTTTATCGAAATCGGAATTGATTTCAGCTTTGGAATTTGAGGCTTACATTTTTTTTAGAATTACATAGCTTAGCCAAGGTGTATGCAAGAAGAGGCAGAGGGAGACGACGTTCCAACTACCTAGATCAAATCGATCGGACACTCAAGCACGGGAAAGTCAAGAGTACTTGAAACCGACGAGCATGTATGATACGACTGATGAATGTAGACGAAGGGAAAGAGGTATGTAAGTCTAGAGAGAACTGGCGCTCTATTATCTCTGCCATTAGGGACTCGGCGTGATGTATGTACAGCTTAGCGAAAGAGGTATGTAAGTCTATACACTCTCCGTCTCCTCCGTTAGTCAATCGGCGTGATGATATACATGTATGTATGTATACAACTCAGCATTTTTGCTAAATACCTACCAAATCACAACAGCCGTGGTGGCCTGGGGACTTAAGTCAAACAATCAAGGTATTCTATACCTTGACTTTTCTCAGGTATACACCAGGTCTCACCACGATTGTTACCTGAAAGACTTGACATTATTAGATGGCCGTCTGGTGGAGTGGTCAGAGGCCCTGGCCGCGAAACTTGAAGTCGCGGATTCGATTACCGCTGAGGGAAGACGTTTGTTTGATTAACACAAGTATGTCTTCCGTAGTCATGGATATCGTAGGATTTTTTGTATATAGGTATGTCTACCTACATATATGTATTTAATAGTCCAGTTGCCATACTACTTACTAGCTTTTCTTAGTTTGGAAACTCGTTCAGTTTGTGTGAAGCTATCCCAAGGTATTTATTTATCTCAAGACCTGAGGAAAATAAATATGGGATTAACATTTATAAAATATATATTTATAACAGGGCGTGAAGAGGAGGCTTCCTCTGTGCTGGCGAAGCTCCGTGGTACCTCCAAGCATGAGGTGCAGGCGGAGTTGGAAGGCTTGCAGGCGATGGTCGAGCGGGAGTTCCGGGTGGAGCCGAGGATCCAGGATCTCTGGGCCACTAGGGGAGGACTTAAGGCTCTTGGTAAGGCGAACATTTGTTTTTTGGGCCCAGCTGTTAAATGGATAAAAATAGCGTTCCTCAATAAACAGGTTATCTGAGGCAATTATCTTTTTCAAAACTAATTAATATTACTTCTTGAAATAAACCCGTTTAAACAACCACCTGAGCATCTTAATAATATATATTTGGTGTGGTTTTTTGTCCAGGTATCTGCGTATTCCTGGCAATTCTTCTCCAGCTGGCTGGCATTAATGTGATGCTGTTCTATATGGAGGAGCTGCAGGCCAAGGTGGGCGCGAGCATCTCCCCGTCTGATGGTACCATCATAATTGGCGTAGTTCAGGTATTACTTTTACTGACATTAATTGTGACTACATCCAGTAAGTCTAGAGAACTGGCGTTCTACTCCCTTTGCCTATGCCATGAAGGCTCGGCGTGATGATATATATGATATTTTTCTTTTTTCTATATAACAAGAATGGCAAACAAGCATACAGCCTGGTGGGAAGCGATTACCGTAGCCTATTTACGGTCATGATACCGAAATATCACTTGCTCGTTGCCACTCTATATTCTTAGAGTACTGTGCTTGCATCATAATGGGTCCAATCCCTCCACTGCCTACACAATATAACAATCCCCCTCCCCAATATTATGATATGACATCATTATAAGGAGATTGGGGGGAGGCTTGACCATCGATTTCCTACTCAAAGCTCAAACTTATCCAGGTTTCCTCTCAGCAATTTTCTTAACGGAGATTCATAGCTATACTTAAGTAGACGTACAGTTGGTTTAAAAGGATTCTTGAGTCGAACCAATAGCCCATCATAACTATAATATACCCTTCGTGTCTTCTACAACAATAATGACTATCTCGTGCCTAGGTGGTGACCAGCTGCGTCACTCCCCTGGTGGTGGACAGGCTCGGGCGGAAGCTGCTCATGTGGACCACCTCCCTCGGCCTCACCATCTGCCTGGTCAGTCACCGGTGTCCATGTCCACAGGGTACAGAGAAATCCAAAAGACTATATCAAGAAATAGGCATTGCAATGAACTCCCTGGTTTTTTAACGACGCAGAAATTGCATTGACATTAATAAATTCCACTTTTATATTTTTACATACCTTGAAATACATTTTTTTATTTATTTATTGCAGGAAGACTTATAGCAAGTAATACATGTAAATATAAACATAAATTTAACTAAATGCTAATAACAAATCTTCACCTATAAATGTTAAATAAGATAACCTTAGTTGCATGCATGAAATAAGTCCTTTTAATTATAGATTGCTTATTATCTAAGCTTAGAATATAATGTTGGATAAAAACAAACAGCAAAGAGAAATAAACAGTAGTTTTAAGTAAAAACTACAACAACTCACTTAAAGTAATTCTCTATGACGGATGCCGAACTTGTGCAAAATACATCGAAATCATAAAGTGCTGAGTGGTGGTTGAAACTGGCTGGCGGGTGACTGAGTGACTGAAAATGCTAGGGTTTAAAAAATATTTTTTCCTGTAAATAGTTATTTTTCCTTTCCTAGTGAAGGGTGTATATAGAACTGGCCTATTCCTCAAACTCTATTGGTTTGTTCGAAGGGATAATTTTGACAATAGTGCGGGGCTATCGACATGACCTTTAGCAATATTCATAAGATAATTAATATCACTGATACTGCGACGAATTTCAAGGGGTAAAAAACATCAAACTATTTATGTTACTTATCTTGAAATAGAGGTCGTATTAATTTACATCTTTAAGGTATGAATAACAGGTATATCTAACAAATAAAGAGCCGTAAATACATTTTATAATTTACGGATCTAATCTTAATATGATATTTTATATGTTTTTGTTTATTTTAACAAGTATGCGGCTCCTCACACCTTCCCACAAGGGTCCCCGAAAGGGTAGACAGAGGTGTATAGGTAATACCCACACACCCACTTTCCGCCAGAGGTATATTAGGTGCCAACGTGACAGATGGCGAGTCCATCGCCGTTACTCCAGCACGCCTATACATACGCCTTTGAATTTCTTCTCAGACGTATGTAGGTTTCCTCTCGATGTTTTCCTTCACCGTTAAGCTCGTGGTGTGACTAATCACTGTACTTAAGTTCAGAAAAACTCATTGGTACAGTCGGGATTCGAACTTGCGACCTTTGCGCCGCAGGCAACTGCTCGAACCACTCGGCCACCACGGCTCTCTAGCCGCCTAGTGGTAAGCTGTTACCGCTACTTATCATCCGGCGGATTATATCAGGCATTTATAATAAATCGAATTAAATGAAAATATGCACAGAGATAGATACTCAGCTAACATATAGGTGATGTTTTCTTGCAGTAAAAAAATTACTACCGATTATTGGCACAAAACAAATAAAAATGTATATCGGACTATGGAATGGAAACTCCACACAGACTAGATGTGCTGGCAGTAGATTAAATCGTGCATCTTTCATGGTGCCAACTCAGCGTTCGTCCCTTAAACCTACAGGCCATGTAATCTAAATATATAAAAACTAATGTTTGTCTGCATGTCTTTTATAGAATCATAAACGGCTAGACCGATTGGAATTAAATTTTCTGTGTTTCGTCAGGTGGATTCGAGGATGGTTTAGATTTACAATTGGACCCGATAGGTGGCGCCATTGGGTCCGTGGATTTTTTCACCCAAGCGAAACTGGACGGGACAACTATTGTATCGTATCCTCACACCTTCCCACAAGGGTCCCTGAAGCGGTAGGCAGAGGTGTATAGGTAATATACTTACCCATACACTCACTTTCCGCCAGAGATATATTTTAGGTGCCAACGTGACAGATGGCGAGTCCATCGCCGTTACTCAAGCACGATTATACATACATACGCCAACTAGTCATCAATAAAACAGCTTTCTTTAACCTACTGCTAGGTTTAAGTCTTCCACCCCAGTCGTGGCAACCCTGTGAGAGCCATTAATATAGTATATATATACAAATATGTATGTGTTGTATGTCCATTGCAGACTATAATAGGCGTGTACGCTCTCATGGAGAGCCACTTCCAGTACGACGTGACTCCGTACGCGTCTGTACCGCTCCTCTGCCTCGTCATGTACATGATACTCTTCACACTCGGTCAGTGCTTAGCTTAATGCATTCCAACTGAAAGGCGAATAACCATGTCCGAGAGCTCCTATAGAAATAGTTCTTTTTTTTATAGTAGATTTTATTATTATTCATGACATGGAAGCCAGTCCTTCAGACCCACATATGTATATTTATATATTATATATATCCTCACGCCTTCGTATATAGTATATAGTACAAGCATATAATGTGTATAGGTAGTACCTAGGCACCACCACCACTACCACTACCACTTTCCGCCAGAGAAATAGTTTAGGTGCCAACGTGACAGATGGCGAGTCCGTCGCCGTTACTCAAGCACGATTATACATACGCTTTTGAATTTCTTCTCAGAAGTATTCAGGTTTCTTTTCGATGTTTTCCTTCACCGCTCAAAGCTCGTGACAAATCACTGCACTGTTCAGAAAAACTCATTGGTACAATCGGGATTCGAACTTGCGATCTATGATGATCTATGAACTGTGTTCGCAGGTGTTGGTCCAGTCCCATGGATCCTTATGGCTGAGATGTTCTCCGTGAAGACCAAGTGCCTCGCCGGTGGTATCTGCTCGTTCATGAGCCGGGTCGCAGGCTTTCTGTCCACCAGGTAACTTGATACATTCTACACTATCTCCCGCTATATTAGATTTCGCCGTGGTGGTCTAAAAAGCCACAAAGGGAAGACTGCTAGAGCAAGAAACCAGGTTACCATATAAACACCCTATAACAATGAGTTTTTCTCGACTTAAGTACGGAGATTTCTCACAGGAGCTTTAAGGTGAAGGGAAAAATCGAGTGGAAACCTGCATACATTAATTCAAAGAATTCATTTAATTCAAAGAGGAGCCACTACATTTACACACCACTACCATTGCATATCAATATATTGTCTTTGGGAGAAAGGGAGTCGTCACATCAAAAACCCTAGTGGGTGTATAATACATATTTCTATTAGTGGCTTCACAGAGGTGCATATAAAGAGACCATTTGACATAATTATAAGCGATTACCTCACTCTAAAACTTCTTTAAAATAACGTTATCAAAAATCTGACCCCCAAATGAAGGTTTTACCCTAAACGTCGATAAGTTCGCAACTGGATACTTTTTTTAAATCTATGGATTGATAATGACGGCCTTCTGGTGTGGTGGGCAAGGCTCCTGACTGCGAAGGTCGCGGGTTTAATTATCGTTGAGAGACGTATTTTAGTCTTGGATGTTCTGTGTGTATAAGTACATTAAAATCTAGCTATGTACGTATCATTGTCTAGTTTCCATAGTACAAGCTTTGCTTAGTTTGGGACTAGGTTATTAAGTGTAAATTAAGTGGAATTGTACCAAGGTATTTTATTTATCCATCAAGTTACTTCCGATAACCACCATCAATCGCTTATGTGAGTTTACGAATTGAGACGCCTGATCAGGTACTTCCGCGACATTGCGGCCTCATCCGGGATCTACACAGCATTCTGGATCCTGGCCGTGTGCTGCGGGATCGGGTTTGTGTTCTGTGCCACGCTGCTGCCGGAGACCAAGGGCAAGTCCTTCGACGAGATACAGGACATGCTGCAAAATGGGTATTAATACGTCCAAAATATCTATCTATTGAACCGTGGTGGCCGAACCGATACGAACCGTAGTTTTGTATCCTGACTATACCAATGAGTTTTTCTGAACTTAAGTACAGTGATTTATCAAACTAGAGCTTTACGGCGCAGTAAAACAACAGAAGAACACATATGTAGGTAACATTCGAGATATTCGAAAGTCGAATGTATAGTTGTGCTTGAAATACGGTGATGAGCTTGCCATCTGTCACCTTAGCGTCTATCACTAGCGAAAGTGAGTGTATGGGTAGTAACCCACCTGTCTACCCCTTCGGGGACTCTTGCTCGAAGGTGTGAAGATATATGGAGACATGTCTATCTAATAATTAATGGTTATCGAGCTCCTCTCGGAGTATATATTTATCCATTATAGTAAGTAGGCACTTGTTTTCTTGGTGTCTGTACACCTAGCGATAAATGTCCTTGATATTTTTATTATTTTATTTATAGATTTTTATAACCCATGTCAAAAACATTCATTCTATTGTTTCAGATCCACTGAGGTCAAGTCGGTAGACGGTATTGCTTTAACTGAACTGCCTACGAATAGCAATACCACAGCCAAATAGTACTTTCTTGTGTAGTGCTGTTACATCGGGAAGGTTTACAAAACTCAACAGTGGATTGTGGGACCTAAGGAAAGGGACCATCTTAGGTTACGACCATGCGACATGATGTAGCTAATTTCAAACTTGCAATGAACCAAAAACTTTTACCTGTTTGCAACCTTTGTACTTTTTAAAGATTTTATTCAGACTGAAAAATAAAGAGGTACAAAAATTATAGTTTTTTTACATACATAGTCCCTTCCGGGTAGACAGATAGAGGCTATTTCTATGCTTCCTCTGACATACCTACCCAGGATTCGCTGCCCTATAATAGAGCACACAATATCGTGACTCGGCATGGTGATATGTCTATATAACTTTATTCTCTTTGTTTGATTTCTATGGACCGTTTAATAAATCTTGCAAAAATCTGGAAACCGTCTGTATTTTTTCCAGATTTTTGCTATATCATCATGCTTAAGGTCCGATCCATTTAATCTAGGTATTTGGAACGTGGTACTCCTCTACCTCTCCCACACACTTTCGATACGTATCTGAGTAGATATCATTCTGGAACTGAAACTGGAAATAATAAACTTAGAACAACTCGATACAATACTTTATTTTAGCCTTAATTACAATAATTCATTTCAATCATTATCATACATACAGTAACATAATCGTGTATTTATATTTATCTCTGGAACTGAAGTGGACAGATTCTTAGACCTAGGACATCTTTGCCGATCTCGGCGACATCGCACACGGGGCACAGCTTGCCTTTGTGTTCGGGCAAGTAGCTGGCGCCGCATAGCGAACATTTCTCTTCAGGCTTCCCTCTGTAAATGGGTTTGTAACTGATGCCACAGATGTTGAAAGGATTGTGTTCATCGTAAAGTAACTGGTGTTCGTCTGTGGGCGTTTTCTCGCAAGCTTGGAGGATCTTCCTCGCTTGTTGCGCGACCTCGGGCCTCGGGCCCAACTCCAACAACCTTCTGGCGAAGGAGGCAGCCGTCCTGTAGTTCTTCAGCTTGTAGAACATGTTGAGGGCGGTGCGCAGGGTCAGGATCTGGTGCACCGGCTGCAGTTTGCAGTGCGTGAAGTACGCTGCCATCTCACACGTTCGCTTCTGCTCGTCTAATGTGTTTTTGGGCATCGCTGGAACATACAAATAAACAATTTTGTTGAATTTAACTCGTCCTAGCTATGCCACGAGTGGGTAGGAGACAACAATTTAATATATGAGACAGATATACTGTATTGTATTGTATTTATATATGCCTTGTAGCCTGAAAAAAATAACAACACAATCTTACGAGTGAATAATTTTCATGTACAAAAAAGATTACGAAATAGAGGTAACTCTCTCATACTGATCCTTACAGAACTCCATTCATTCTCATACAATTATATATATATATTAAGATATCCTCACGCCTTCCCACAAGGGTCCCCGAAGTGGTAGGCAGAGGTGTATAGGTAGTACCCACACACCCACATTCCGCCAGAGATATATTTTAGATGCCAACGTGACAGATGGCGAAATTATATATCTAGTTTAGTGAGGTATACCTTTCCTGGCAGTCTCCATCTGCAGGCCCAGCAGGTACTCCCTGCAGATGGCGAGCAGCTGCTGCGCCTCGGCCAGCTCGGGCTTGGCGTCCAGCTGCAGCAGCGGCACGCTCTGCGCCACGCCCTGCAGCCGCTCCACCGCCTCGCTGAACTTGCCCGCCGTCGTCAGCTGGTAGCACTGCTGCAGCTGGGACACCAGCTCGTTCAGCTTGGTCGCTGGAAACACACACTCATACATATATAGATATACATACCACGTGACAACCTGTCTACATCTAATCGATTGGAATCCCAACGACGGGAACGTGTAGAAGTGACCAAGATGCCATGATGAACTGAGGAACTGTGTGTGAGGTCGTGGGTGGTGTGTGCGGTCGTGGGGTGTGTGTGTGGATGGGGGTTGTGTGCGGTCGTGGGGGGTGTGAGGGCTGGGGTTGTGCGGTCGTAGGGGGGGGGGGGGCTGCGGGTGTGTGAGGTCTTAGGGTGTGTGTGAGGTCGTAGGGGGAGTGTGAGGCCGTGGGCGGTAAGACAGGTCGTAGGGGGGGGTGTGAGGTCGTGGGGGGTGTGTGAGGTCGTAGGGGGGGTGTGAGGTCGTGGGGGGTGTGTGAGGTCGTGGGGGGTGTGTGAGGTCGTAGGGGGTGTGTGAAGCCGTCGGGGGTGTGTGAGGGTGGGGCTGTGTGTGATGGCGGTGAGGTGCGTGGTACTGACTGACGACGGGCAGCAGGTCCTTCCCGCTGGCCTCCTGCCAGTTCCTGTGCAGCGCCGCGGCCAGCGGCGGCAGCGAGGGCAGCGCGCCGAAGGTCAGCCGCGCGCCCGCAGCCATGCGCAGGAACGCGCCCAGGTACGGCTCGAAGCGGACTATGCCCACCTGCTCGTTCAACAACCTGACACACAGACAACCATCGCCGTTTAAGTTCACGTACGATATTTATTTGGAAATTAAATCAAACGAGGGGGAAAACTTGGGACACACACACGCACACAAAGATATATCTATAAAGAACATATCATGTCAAACTAATGCACTACTATTTCTCTGCACTACGAGCTTTACGGCGAAGAAACACATCGAGAGGAAACGTGAACCTTTCAGGAAAAAATCAAAGGCAGAGTCGTGCTTGAACATAACAAAGGACTCGCCATCTCTCACGACACCTAAATATAGCTGACATCATGAATCATAAATGATCATAAATAGATGTGTGTGTACCTTAGAGCGATCTCGAACTGTCCGGTGACCACGTGATCGTGCGCGGTGCGCAGCTTGGGGGAGAGCACGGCGGCGCCGCGAGATGGCGCCACGAAGTACTGAGACGCCTCCTCGCCGCCGTCTATGTCCGCTGCGACCATAAACACACCATGGAAACATAGATCTAAGACAGCAAACACTTCTACGTAGAAAAAAAATCATCACGCGGAGTCCCTCAAGGGGTAGGCAGAAAGAGTAACGCCAACTCTCTCTAGACTTACAGATCTCTTTCGCTTCTTCCAAATATAATCCAGCTTGAGTGTATATAACTATATACATATAGAATATTTATCAAATTGATGATGACTGATGATCATCCATCATCATTGTCATCGTTGCATGGTTTCGTCGCCGATTTGAATGAAATTATATGTGTATGTTTGAGTGGGTTCCTGGATGGTTTGAAAACACAATTGGAACCGGCAGGTGGAAACTGCAATCGCAAGCTAGTGTAAAACTATTTTATCACCCATGCGAACAGAGAACCCATGGGACAGCTACTAAACTTACATACTATCACGCCGGGGGTATGCAGAGAGAGTAGAGCTCCAGTTCTCTCTCGACTTACTTACCTCTTCATCCACATATATCCAGCTAGTATATAAACTTAGATTATTTATCAAATTGATGATGAAAACCGCATAGAATTTCGTCACGTCCTTTATAAGTGAGCAAATATACAGACAGACACGGAAATGTTGGTTTTATAAGATATAGGGATTATATGTATTATGATATATATGTTAGTCTGTAAGGCATTAATGTAATATCGCTATATATTTTAGGATAAGGTATATATTGTATGGGCCCTTTAAATTGTAACATCTAATTTAATGTGTTGCCTGAAATAAAAAGAAGTATTATTATTATTATATCATGTGTACCGGAGACAGGCGCCAGTTCCTCGGGCAGCTCGAGGTCGTCATCGCCGACGTCCCAGCCGCCGTCGTCGCACGCGTCCTCCAACACGGCTTCGTCGCCCTCCTCCTACAAATATACAGACATCTATTACAATCTGACTGGGCACCGCTGGCAACTCTATCTATATGCTAGTATATGGCAAGCATAAGGGCAAGCGATCCCATGAGAGGCGGGAGGGGAGGAATGCCCATTCGTATATTCAATAGTAAACCTCACACCGTGTGTTCTATCTAATGATTTCGTGCTATCTATGGTACGCGCCAGTTGTCTTTGTCATTATACTCTACGGCTAACATCGACTATGTACATATCTATACATACATATACTTGTTCTCTAGGTGCCGCTGTCGCGCGCGCTAACCATGTAATATTTTACTTTACTCAGAGTGACTTGAGAAAATGTTAACTATTTGATATAATTATGTTATAGAATATAGATTATAATGAAAGATGTATAATAGACGACAATGGTCTGCTTAAATTATAGCCCCAGAAAAAAATCCACACTCTGTTTACCCGTTCGAAGACGCCTGTGGTAAAGTGTGAAGACATTAGAACATACTTTAGGATCTGAAAGTACTAGCATGTCCATTGATATTGAGTTCTGATAACTAAATCGGTGTATCATGACACTATTACAAGCATTGAATGTTAGGACTGAGGATGACCGTTTATCACAGAATGGTCGTGCATACAACACTCCGTGTTAAAATGTTCGAAGCCCAATTAACCTCGTTGTGAATCATCAGCCAGCGGTACCTGTGCGTCGTGCAGCACGTCGTCGTCGTCCCCCCAGGCCCCGGCGGCCTCCAGCGGCTCGTCCCCCGCGGCCCCCGCGGCCCCCACGGCCCCCGCGGCCCCGGCCTCGCCAGCCGCGCGCGCCGCGCCGGCCACCTCGAAGAAACTCCTGGAAACAAAGGATAACATTTTCAAACGAAAAAAATTTTTTTCAAGGCCTTTGTGCTATTTACTAGAATTTTTTTTTTTTTATAAAACGCAACAAAATTTTGCACAATGAAAGCGAGTAACGACGCGGGGCGGAATAAGTTTAAAGGAATACGATTATATTATATTGTACTTACTTGGACACGGCAAGCAACGGCCAGTTGGGTTGTGATTTCTGCACAGGCAGTGGGGGCCTTAAGAGGACTGCGTCAGGGTTGGCCTCGGGGATGGGAAGCTCGGCGGCCTCCAACGCAGCCCTCAGCTGTGTGGCCTCTTCATCCATTTTATGATTCACTGCCGTCAGATATGCAAGTGAAAGCTGTGAAAGAAAAAAAAATATTATCACTAGTTATTTGACTCGCCATCTGTCTCGTGGGCACCTAAAATATATATATATATATATATATATATATATATATATGTATATATATATATCGTCGGTTAACATTCGGGGACCCTTGAGGAAAGGCAAGAAGGTATATGATATAACTAGCTATCCCGCCCAGCTTCGCCCGCGTGAAAAAGGAAAATTTCCTGAAACAAGTTAGCAGCGCCTCCTACCGGGAACTCCTCCCTCCAATTACGATATAAGCTATTTTTAAGTTGGATCAAATTTTGATTGAAATCGGTTAAGAAGTTTAGTTTAGGACAAACAACGTGACACGTAGTTTATATATATTAAGATAAACATGAGTATCTGTGATGAGGTTTGTTTCCTGCGAGGTGCATTACCTGTCCAGCATTCTTGAGGAGGCGCACCCTCTCGCCGACGTCGCCCAGCAGCAAGGCCCCCTGGTACTGCGCCGACACGTCCTTCCTGATCTCCGCGATCTTGGTCATCTTGCGCAGCTTGTCCAGGTTGCCCGTGATCAGGTACAGGAACGACAGCTTGTCGAAGTTCTTAGTGCGCTGGTAGCACATCTCTACTATCTAGCAGACAAACATTACTAACATTAAATACCACATAACATCTGATAGAGAGAGAAAGAGACAGGGAGAGAGTAACGAGCGAGAGGCAAGCAATTAACGATTCAGATAATTTGTATACCCGACTGACGGTACAGAGTGCCATCCACGAAGCCGCGCTCCAACAATGTCTAGTCGAGAGGGTAGCGGGATGCGGGGAGTATGACCCGAATCTATTCATTGTAGTGTGCGCGTGTGTGCACTCAATAGGTAATCAGTGTGTACCGATAATACTCAAACTTTTTAGTAGATAGTTGCACACTTACATTACAAAATATAAGGTAGAATAGTGGGGCGCGTGTTCGTGGATGGCACTATCTATATGCAGTTCGTCTGAACCTCAAGGGTGATCACAGATGACGGGCGTGTGGAAGTCTGTGTTTTGTGTATGGGGGTTGTGTTTGCGAGGGTTGCATTTTGGCCGTCTGAGCGTATGAGCGTGTGTGTATTTTTGTACGACACGGGTGGCAAACAAGCATGCGGTCCACCTGATGGTAAGCGGTTACCGCCTCCTATGGTTATCACTCGCACGCTGCTGTCCCTACAGGGATCTTTTCACGCCTTTTCTTGAAGAACTCCTATTTGTATGAGTACGTGCGTCTGTTTGGGTGAGTCTGTGTGAATCTGTGTATATGTGCGAGTCTGAGTGTACGTGAAAGTAACTTCCTATATGCATCTGTAGTTATGTTTAAGAGTTTACGGGTATGTTTGAGTGTCTATGCAAGTGCTACTCTGTGTGTGCGTGTCAGTGGGTGTGTGTGTCAGTGGGTGTGTGTGTCAGTATCAGTGTGTGTCAGTATGTGTGCGTTAGTATGTGTGTGTCAGTATCAGTGTGTGTCAGTATGTGTGTGTGTGTAAGTATGTGTGTGTGTGTCAGTATGTGTGTGTGTCAGTATGTGAGTGTGTAAGTATGTATTTGCGTCTGTGTGTGTGTGTGTGTCCTCGTCCGTGTGTGTGTTTGTGTGTGCGAGCGTCCACCGTGCGCAGGTGTGAGTACCAGGGGCGCACGCAGTCGAGGGGGCCCACCTGGTGGTTGCCGGTGGAGAGCGCGGCGTCGGCGAGCTTGTCCCAGGCGTCGGGCTCGTCGATGCCCTTGGCGGCCTCGAGCGCCACCTCGATGTTCCCGCACTGCAGCGCCAGCGACAGCCGCGTGCGGGCGTCCTTCACGAAGTGCAGCGCCACCTCCGGGTAACCTACACAATCATTGGCATCATTCGATTATTTATCCCTACCCTGTTCGTCAGGCTCTCGGCGTGATGATATGATGATGATGATGAGTATTTTTTATAAAATCGATAAAAATAAATACAATTGGAGCGTCTGTTTGTAATATTAAAGTAACCGCTTTTTATTAAATGCAAATGGGCGTATACACGATACATATAACAAAATATAATTTCTTTCAAAATTCTTGTGTCTGTCTGTTTGTTCCTGCAAATTTTTGATTACGCGATACTTTCACGGGTTTATTGCATCTTCATTAGGATATATTCACAACACACAGCATTTCTAAAATACAACTTTACATATGACTGAATGTTTTGTGACTGAGATTTTATTTAATAACACCTTACCGTTACAAGGTCATGTAAGATTGTACAGAGATAACATATATAAGTACATATATATATATTCATAGATACATACATACAGAGCGAATTGGATTCATAGCCTATCCTTAAATGATAGTCGAATACACTGGCTTTTATTTACCCTTTTCTTGAAGGTAAGCGATGATACTCTGCCCCACGAGCTTGGCGGTCCTCACCATGTGAAGCACTTGGTCATACTGCCGCGTCACCAAAGCCAATTTAAACCTTAAACACAAAACATTATCAAACCAGATTCCAATGGAACATTATACATTCAATAAGGTCTAAATTAGAAACTCCAGAAGAAGGGGCATAAGAAAACAAAGTACAACTTTCGACCGAGCATCAAGAGTACTCGAAACTGGCACTTGTATGAGAAACTTAATGGATGTGGATTAAGCATAAGAGGTTTGTATGTTTCTACAGAATTGGCACTCTTACTATTAATGTTCTTATAATGTATACATACATATCATCACGCCGAGTCCCAAACGAGGTAGGCAGAGAGTATAGAGCGCCAGTTCTCTCTAGACATACATACCTCTCGCTTCGTCCACATTCATCAGTCTCTTCATACATGCTCGTCGGTTTCGAGTACTCTTAACGTTCCCGTCCTTGAGCGTCCGATCGATTTGATCTAGGTAGTTGGAACGTGGCCTTCCTCTGCCTCTTCTTGCACACACTTTTGCTTTGTATATCTGTTTCGTCAATCTTTCTTCACTCATCCTTTCTATGTGTCCAAACCAACGTAACATGCCTTCCTTCACCTTTACAATCACGCCCTCATTCACGCCAGTTGATTTGGGAATCTCTTCATTGCGGATTGGATTTAAGATCGTTACGCCGCACATTTTTCGAAGAGATCGCATCTCAACTGCATTGCTATGCTAAAAGCTATCTTATAATGTATTATGTCGACCGTATGGTCTAGTGGTTAGAGCTCCTGACTGCGAAACTTGAGGTCGCGGGTTCGAATCCCGCTGAGGGCAGATATTTGTGTGATGAACACGAATATTTGTACCTTAGTCTTGGATGTCCTGTGTATTCATGGGTATATCTATCTATATAAGTAAATATATCGTTGCCTAGTTACCATAACATAAGCTTTGCTTATTTTGGGTCTAGGTCAATTTGTGTGGAATTGTCCCAGGTATTTATTATAATTATTATTATTATATATGTGACATTATACCTGTATTCTGTGGGGTCGATGTTAAGCACTTTGGGGCGACACTCGCGGTCGAGGCACACCACCCGGGCGCCAGTCTCGCTGGCCAGCACCTTGACAGCGTACACCGGGACGTCCAACGTGCGAATAATTCCATAGTCTCTGTTCAATATAGCACATATATATTTTAAATAATACAAAAGAGTAATTGATGTTATACGATTGCCGTGTGTTGAATAAAAGTTGTTACCCTCATTGGGAACCCTTGAGGGAAGGCGTGAAGGTGTCGAGGGGGTAGGGAGAGGTATATAGGTCAGAGATATATTTCAGATGACAGATGCACCACTATATATACGCCTTTGAATTTCTTTACGTTCACCGTAAAGCTAGTGGTGACTAATCACTCTAACTGTACTTAAGCTCAAAAAAACTCAAGGGTACAGTCTACAGTATATATATATATATAGATATAGATGTGTTATAGAGTGTATATAGGGTGAGGGTGTACCGACCCGTCCTTGCAGCAGTACTTGATGTGGTTGGCGGTGGTGTATATGAAGACAGGCTGCGGCGCCGAGTCGTCGAAGGCGCCCGACTTGACGCGCGCGCCCTCCGTGAGCGAGCAGAGCGTCTCCAGCCGCCGCCCGCACAGGGTCACCGTGTGCTTGCCCAGCAGCGCCACCACCGACATGTCGCCGTTCCAGATCGCGTAGCGGCACTTGGACACCTTCACCTACCACCACAACGACGCTGGTCATCTTACTAATATTATAAATGTGAAAGTTTGTAAGTTTGGATGTTTGCGGTTCTTTCACGGCCAAACGGCTGAACCGATTTGGCTGAAAGTTGAAATGGTGATAGCTTATACCTAGGTATAGGACATAGAGTATTTTTTTTTATCCTGAAGAATTCAAAGTTCTTATACATATTATAATGTATGGTGCTCTATCACGGCATAGCAGCTGAACAGATTCTAGCAGGAAAATACATAAGGTACTTTTTCGAGTTCCACGCGGGCGAAGCCGCGGGCATGAGCTAGTTCAATAATAATAATAATGATGATGATAATAATATTTTGTTTGGTAACATGTTTGGTGACTCGGATATCGTAAAAACCCTTGGACACCTTAACCTGGTCACCACAACGACGTTGGTCATTGACACACCATACATGACACGAGAGGTAACGCCATCTCGGTTGCCCATTGACCGGGACTTAACGTCATTTTCAATAAGAAGCCGTGGTGGCCGAGTGGTTCGAGCAGTTGCCTGCGACGCAAAGGTCGCAAGTTCGAATCCCAACTGTACCAATGAGTTTTTCTGAACTTAAGTACAGTGATTAGTCACACCACGAGCTGAACGGTGAAGGAAAACATCGAGAGGAAACCTGCATACATCTGAGAAGAAATTCAAAGGCGTATGTATAGTCAGTCGTGCTGGAGTAACGGCGATGGACTCGCCATCTGTCACGTTGGCACCTAATATACCTCTGGCGGAAAGTGGGTGTGTGGGTATTACCTATACACCTCTGCCTACCCCTTCGGGGACCCTTGTGGGAAGGCGTGAGGATAAATCAATAAGTGTTCCATGTGTCCCTTACGTTGAATAAAATATTTTGATTTTGATTTTAAATGGTGTACACCCTGTGGTAATCTATAAGTATGACTTATGATCCCAATTCCCTATCAGTCTGTACTGTACTGTACAGTCTGAGGATACTTACCGAGGCGACGGTCCTCTTCTGCTGCACATCGAGCAGCTGCACGCAGTCAGGCTCGCGCAGCAGCAGCATGCCGGTGCCCGCGTACATGATCTCCTCGCACGTCGGCGTTGAAATCTTCTTGGACACCTCGTTCTTCAGGTTCTTTATCACCAGCTGTTGAATTGTCACATAGTCTAGTGAGAACTGGCGCTCATCTTTTTAATCATCTAAGTGCTAATACAAGGAAAACACCGTGAGGAAACCGATTCAACTTTTAATAAGAAATTCAAAGACAACTGATAAACGGCAACTGAGTTAAATAGGTCCAAATCCGTAAAGTTTCCCCACTGACGGGAAACAATAGACAGACAGTGCCATCCACGAAGACGCGCCCCGCTATTCTTCCCTATAGCTTATAGTGTAAGTGTGCAACCTTCAACTAATGTTTGAGTATTATCGGTACACACTGATTAACTATGAGTACAAACGAACCCTACAATTAATAGAGTCGGTTCATACTCCCCGCATTCCGCGACCCCGCGTCTAGACATTGGTGGGGCGCGTCTTCGTGGGTGGCACTATCTATACCTTTCACGCTAAAAATACTGAACGGATTCGAATGAAATTTGGCACAGAGATAGAAGTACAGGTCGTAGTATTGGAGAGGGTACCTGGTTGTTCTTGTCCAGGGCGGCGAACCTGTTGCGCGCGACCCACACGGCGGAGGTGGCCCCGCCCCGCGCCGGCTCGGCCAGCGGCGCCTCCGCCCCGTCCCGCGGCGCCGCGTACAGCTCGTACGAGCTGCTCTCGCCCACGCGCCAGTTCACCAGCACGCACCACTCCGCGTGGTTCAGAGACATGCTGCCGGCGACAACACACTTACGTATATTGTTTTGTCTTTTTTTTTTGTATCGAAAAGTGGAGTTGGATAGCAGGCCTTTACCGGGCGGTTTTTGGCTAATTACTTCATTTTGGTTTGGACACATAGAAAGGATGAGTGAAGAAAGATTGAAATTGACTGACACCTAAAATATCTCCGCTGGAAAGTGGGTGTGGGTAGGTACTACACACCTCTGCGTACTCCTTCAGGAACAATTATAAGAAGGTATATCATATTCAATTCACCAAGCAAATTATAAAAATCAATGAATGAAGTACATACATACCTACATACATACATATCATCACGCCAAGTCCCTAACGGGGTAGGCAGAGAGTATAGAGCGCCAGTTCTCTCTAGACTTACATACTTCTTTCGCTTCGTCCACATTCATCAGTCTCTTCATACATGCTCTTTAAATATAATATAATATCCTCACGCGCTCCCATAAAGGTCCACGAAGGGGTACGCAGAGGTGTATAGGTATCAAATCTTTCCTCTTTTTAATATTAGTATAGATATCATTATATAGAAGATCAAAATCTGCTCGGGGCTATCAATAACTAGCTGTGCCCGCGACTTCGTCGGCGTGGACGGCTTTTTTTTTCTTAATTTTTTTTTAAATAAAAAGTATCCTATGTTACTTCTAACACCTCCAGGAATATGTGTACAAAGTGTTATAGTGATCTCTTAAGTAGTTTTTACGTAAAAGCGTAACAAACAAACTTACATTCACATTTATAATATTAAGTAGAATAATATGTGCATATACTAGGTGCATTAGTGTTTAAGCCAGTAATGTACCGCCATACCTGTAGGGCTGGTGCTTGCCGCCTCCCTTGATCTGCATCACGGGCGCGTCTCGGTTGGTTTGCATGTCCAATTTGCGCAGTTGCCTATCGACACACATCATTGCATTAATATAGTAACATTATTATGACGCTAATAGCTCATGCTGTCGCTACAATGGCCAGGATGAACAGACAAACTTAACTTACATTCGATTCGACGTTATAAAGCAATATATATAGGTGCCAACGTGACAGATGTCGAGTCCATCGGCGTTACTCAAGCACGTTTTTGAGTGTCTTCTCAAGCGTATGCAGGTTTCATCGCTATGTTTTTCGTCACCGTAAAGGTCGTGGAGTAACAAATCCCTAGTCGGGATTCGAACTTGCAATCTCTTTATTGCAGACTTTTGGTTGCTCAATCCACTCGGTTCCAACCAAGGGGGCTTCGGGGCACAGCTTTTATATTATACTAGCCGTCCCGCCCAGCTTCGCCCGGGTGAAAAAGTAAAAAAAAAGCAATAATTGAAAAACGTTTTTTTATTTCATAAAAAGTTGAGTTTCATAAAATCCTCTACACCGCGTAAGGAGTAGAGAGGTATCAAGAGAAGTAGGGCATAACGGGTTTCCCGTTCGAATTCGGAGCTGCCCGACTGGGGCAGGACCTCCACCTTACAGAAGTCCGTAGCCAAATAAAACAATTTATTGTGTTGTGTTCCTACGCGGTGAATAAGGTTTCCAGTAATGAGCTCCTTGGGGAGGGGGGAGGATTGTTACATTGTGTTGGAAGCAGAGGGATTAAGCCCATTATGCTGCCAACACACTATAACGAGTACGCCTACCAAATTTCAAGTCAATCAATATATATATATATATATAGAGGAGATCCCATTTGTGAACTCACTCATCACGAAATCTCTGGACTTATAAGGCCGATATATATATATATATATGTGTGCTCCACATGACACCGTGAAAGCCAACATACTAGGGGTCAACGAGCCTCTCTTTCAATTACCTGTCCTTTATGTAGAAGAGCATATTATTATGCACTGCGTAAGCGGGCCTCTCACGCTGCAGCTTGAACAGGATCATGCCCGCGTCGTGGCCCGCCGCGAACAGGTTCAGGCTTGGGTGCGACGCCAGCACCCAGTATCTAAACAGGAATATATTTTGGAAATTTCACACATATGTATATACTAGCTTATGCCCGCGGCTTCGCCCGCGTGGAGTTCGAAAATATAGCTTTGGAAATTTTCCTGCTAGAATCGGTTCAGCTGCTATGCCATGAAAGAGCATTATAATATAAGAACTATGAATTTTTCAAGAAAAAAATCTGCGGTAATCAAACCTGGGATCTCAGTCAGGAGTTGACCACGTATAGTGGTAAACGGTCGTCTTCCGCAGACTACTGGTCTTGCATATCTCGAGCATATTGTCTTTATGATGATGAACAAGTAGGTTGAAGATTAGCTGGATATAGGTGACCGACCTTTCATGTTCCCTGCGGAAGGTGTGGAGGCAGGTTCGCTTGGTCATGTCCCAGACGCGGATGGATTTGTCCTCGCTGTTGGAGAGGATCAGCTCGTGGCGAGCGTGGAACACCACACACGACACGTTGTTGTAATGGCCGCGACACGTGTCCACCTCCCACGCCTAGAAGACAATATGTATTTTCTTTTGTGTTGTGTATATACTGTGTAGATAATTCTACTTATTGTGTACTGCATTTAGAGTAATTGGCTACTGGCCGTTCTAATGTGTATTCAAATAAATAAAAAAATTAGATGCTTTTTGAAAAGAATTGTTTTTATATCGTCATATTGGTAGCAAATAAGCATGGGGACCGCCTGATGGTAAGCAGTCACCTGCGCCTATGCTCGCTTGCAATCCTTACCAAGGGTACTTCTCAGTTGGATTTTATGACGAATATCTTCACGCCATCACACAAGTGTCCCAAAGGGGTAGGCAGAGGTGTGTAGGTAACCACACACCCACTTTCCACCAGATATATTTAAGGTGCCAATGTGACCGATGGCGAGTCTATCGCCGTTACTCCTCCACGACTATACATACGCTTTTGAATTGCTTCTCAAATGTATGCAGGTTTCCTTCAACCACTCGAACCACTGTTGCTTAACCTTACTGTTTGTTGGGGCTTAATCGAAATATATAAAAATAAATGTTGATCTGTACGTCCTTTATAGAATCGTAAACTGTTAAACTGTGAAAAAAAAAATGAAATTTTCTGTTTCTTCAGGTTGTTTCGAGAATGGTTCAGATTCACAATTGGATAGGTGGCGCTGCGATCGTATTTCAGAAGCTTTATTATTTTACCCAAGCAAAGCTGGCCGGGACAGCTAGTAATGAAAAAATATGTATAAAATAATGATAAATAAACATTGGGATAGTTTCAAATATCCAATTGATTATGTGTACTATAGGAACTAGATAACGATATACATACATGTACAAAGGACCAAGACTAAGTAATATTCGTGTATATGCGTCGAGTTAGTCGTCAGACCTTCAAATAATTATGTATTGAATGAAGTTCTGACCTTAGCGTCGTTCATCCTCCAGAGTTTGACCTGGCGATCGTCGGCGGCAGACACGATGAGTGGCAGCGAGGGGTGGAATGAAGCCCAGTTCACGCCTCGGTCGTGGCCTTCCAGCACATGCTTCACCACTGCATCAGCCTAATGAAAAATGAAATGAGATAGTTTATTCGCCAGAACACGGCTCTTTACATAATGTGATGTTTAAGAGGTACGTAGTGATTGAATCGCGCATTCGGCCACATCAAGCATGGGAATCTTTCCATAGGTAGGTAATTATATATTTATATAGCTCCTAACTAATTTCAAATAGGCTGCAATATTTAACAACCGTTAAATACAATAATTCTGGTAGAAATAACAATTTAAAAATAGTCCTTTATAAAAATACCAAAACTAGTGAAAACCCACATCAAAATTCTTCGAGTAGTTCGAACTTAATAGACACACGGCACCAGGAGTGATAAACATAGTGATAACTTTATCATTAACAATATTATAACGCACCTGTCCAAACAAATCTGTAGCTTGCGGATTCCTCAAATGCTCTGCCAAGCCTGCGGGTCCTGGAGCCACACTCTTTTTCCTCAAGCCAGAGAAATCCCACACACGCACTGATTGGTCTAGAGATGCTGACACAAGCAGATCCTCGGTTGGATGGAACTGGGCGCACATCACATAGTGGTTGTGACCCGTGAGCACGCTGATACACTGTCGCGATTGCCAATTCCATATTCTTATTGTCTGTAAGAGAAAATTACTATAGTTTAGATGTATGGTTTGTTGTATAAACAATACTTATATATTTTAAAACTTCTTCCACTAGAAACACTCAACATGCAAGAGCCTTATAGGGTAGGTTCTCTTCAGACTTGCACTCTTCATAAATGAAATAAAGAAAGAAAGAAAAAAAGCAAATATGCTGAGACTTACTTTTTGTAAAACAAAAGTAAACTACTAGTTCAAAACATACCTGATCATCAGAAGCACTCAGAATCCATGGGTATTCATGGTGGAAGAATGTGGTCCGTATGTAGTCTAAATGTCCCAGCAGAGTGAACAGACATCTCCTCTGCTTATAGTTCCAAACCTGGCAAAGTTTCATAAAATTTTTATTATCATTATCATTTATATTAACACCATATTAAGTTTACATTATGTAATTTTTTCACTATCCACCAAACATCCCCGGTTTTTTGACAAGGGGTAGGCAGAGTTGAGACAATACCCTTTCTTTACTGGATATAAATTTAAAAGGATTTTAAAGAAAGAAGCGCAGAAGGATATATTTTACACATAGGATGTATAAAATATATCTTTCTTTTTAGTAATTTTTTTAAATGGACAAATAACCTCACTAACATTTGCATATACTATAGGATATAATATAAGGATACAAAGTCCCTTATAGGGTAGACAGTTCCCTCTGGATAACAAATACAGTTCCAACATTCATATAGAATAGACATTTATAGTGCCTACATGCATTTGTTATGGATATAGGTATAAATTTTCATCATATTGTCTGTCATAGCCACCCACTTTTTAAATGTCAAGCTCTCCCTGTTCCCTGAGCTAGACAGCTAGCCTGGGGCTGTTTTAGGTGTAGTGTGTAATATTAATACAACACTCACTATACGGTGAATTATTATGTTAATATAGCAACAATGCCAGGGTATCATACATTTGTGGGAAAATATCGAGGAAACTTGCATAGGCTTGAGAAGTAATTCAAATCCATATGTATAGTCGTACTTGAGTAACAATAACAGACTTGTCATCTGTCACATTAGCACAAAAATATATCTTGGGCGGAAAGTGTGTTTGTGGGCACTACCTATACACCTCTGCCTACCCCTTCAGAGACCCTTGTGAGAAGGCGTGGGGATATATATATATATATTATAGTATCAAACTTTAATCTGAACAGGGCACTGATTCAGTTAACAAATATATATATTAATCAATATTGTAACAGTTTCATATTATGTTACCGTGTAAATTATACTAAGCAATGACTACTCAGTACACGTTTCAATAAAGACGTGTTAAAAACATGACGATGACAGCAAAACATACCGCTCAGAAATATTACAATTGTTACAAATATACCTTGATCTTGTAGTCGTCACCACCAGATACAAATAGCGGCTGCTGGCTGTGGAAGCAGATGCCACGCACAGGGCCATCATGTTCATCGAATTTCTCGAGTAACGTACACATACGATAATCCCAAAGTTGAATCACGCCATTGTGCAAACTCGTCAGTACCCATGGTCTTTTAGAGTGAAAAGATATGCCTTTTACTCTGGCAGACTTAGTTTCAAACTTAGTTAACATATTCTCTTCTTAATGTTTATATTTTAGAGATAAATTCCATTAAATTAAATTGAACAGAATAGATCCACACAATCAAATGTCAGACAACCGGCTGACGTGACACGTCACATATAATATGAAACAAAAATTGTGCTTAACTGGATGTGTCATACACAACAAGATAAATAGTTTGAGAACTATGGTAATTTTACGCTGTATGGATAAGAATAAGATACTTAAACCCAAGTTAAAACCAATTGAGATTTTTATTTCGATTCAAATCAAGTATGACAATAATGTTAGGAAATGCATTTTCTACTATTCGTAAAGCTCAGTCTCGTCGTCATTAATTCAAAATGTTCCTACTTATGAACAGATTATTCAACAAATATTACTCAAAACATTTTTCCTTTGTATTATATAATCCGAATGTTAATATATAGGTAGCTAAGTCTCGTAGTAATTATAAATATAATTGAATGCTTCCATTAAGCATCTTTAGTTTGTCTGTGCATTAAACTATCTGTGGTATTTATTTGTAAATACATTTAGTTTTTGAAGTGCGCGGAGCGGAATTGTTCTATTTGGAAACAAAACTCATTAGGCAAATGGAATTTCTTTAATATATTTTTGGCAAATACGTAGGTTTCTATGTTCAAATAACACTATCACAGGTATTTTGTTGTGAGTGAACCTGATCGGCTGCACTTAACCTAAAAGTCGATATGGATCCTGAAAGAAATAAAAACATCGGCAAATTATGCATTCCCGGCATGAGATTGAGTTTAGCCAGTAAGGAGTTTAGCGCTGGACCTGGTACATATGAATTACGTGGTTATATTTATGCTACATTAGCAGGTATATTGAAAATGGAAGAAGACGATAAAACTAAGGTAAATCAATTTTGGTAATTTAGCTTTATTATTATTTCTAATAGAACAATTTTAAATTTGTTTTTTTTTTCAGGTGACAATTATATCAGTAGAAAGTCCAAGAACACCAAGTATACTTCCTAAGACTGGCGACATAGTGACTGCCAAAGTGACTGTAGTGAACCCCCGCCTTGTACAATGTGTAATCCTCTGTGTTGGCCCATCTGTTCTGGCCAGACCTTACAGAGGTATACTGAAGAAAGAAGATATCAAGTCAACAGATAAAGACAGGATAGACCCCTATAAATGCTTCAGACCTGGAGATGTAATTTTGGCAAGAGTTGTATCCTTTATCATTTCAATTATTTTTATTTTAGTTATCATTGATGCCAATCCATATGCCATTAGTCCCTCTATACTTCCAAATAGACTAGAATAATAGACATCTAATAAAATTTCACTGTAATGAAAATCTGCAGGAGTGCAACACTTTTAAACACTGGCAAAACTTAAGACATATTTCTTATTTAGTTGTCCATTATTCACTTAATAAGCTTCCTTAGTAACTTACAGCTTCCAATGACAGAAATCCACTGGTACCATCTATCTACAGCTGAAAATGAGCTGGGTGTTGTGATAGCAACAGCTGCGGGATCAGCACAAGGCATCAGTATGGTACCAACAAGCTGGTCTGAAATGCAATGCCCTAAAACTTTAGTAAAAGAAGCAAGGAAGGTTGCTCGTGTGATTCCAGAAAATATAAATCAAGCACTATTCCCAGTGGAAAATGGTAATGACATAGAAAAGAAATAAATATATATATATTTTTTATATGGATAGATTGTTTTATTTCTGAAGACATTCATCCTTAGCAAAATTAAACAGATTTATTTGATTTAATTCTGTCTATTAGAATTTTTATTATATAATCTTCGTACTGTATTTGTTAAAATCGTTTTATTGAGAGAACCAAGTTACCATTAGTAAGTTAATATGTTTTAGCCCTATTTCTGAACGGAGTGACAAAAGTTTGAAATAATGATGCGCGTGCGATAAAACGATCGATTGTAGAATATGTGCTATACGAAATTTTATTTTAATTTACACACTGAATAAGTTGACCCACCCTAAAGCCCTTGTTAATGTTAGCCCACTTTAGCTAGATATGACACCAAATTTAACATTAAAATCAGACTTACATCAAACAAGGTCCCTCAATGGACTGAAATCTGAATTTTTCGATCATAAAGAGTGTTGCCACAACATTAGCTGCAGATCTTTTTACCACAGGATCTATATTATTATAGGTGTAAAAAGATATTTATTTATTATACAGTTCCAGATAGCCCAGATTTACGTTTTTTGGAACCAAATTTTGAGTTTTTTTTGGGTATACCCAACTTCGGTTAAATTTTAACCGATATGGACCGCGAAGTAGGATAGGAGGGGCATTCGATATTTATATTAAATAGCTTATGCCCGCGGCTTCGCCTGCGTGGAGTTCGAAAAAGTAGCTTATGTATTTTCCTGCTAGAATCTGTTCAGCCGCCATGCCGTGATAGAGCATCATAATTATAATATAAGAACTTTGAATTCTTTCAGGATAAAAAAAAAAACTCTATGTCCTATACCTAGGTATAAGCTATCACCATTTCAGCCAAATCGGTTCAGCCGTTTGGCCGTGAAAGAACCGCAAACATCCAAACTTACAAACTTTCACATTTATAATATTAGTAAGAAGTAAGATAACCAAGTCCATCATTTCACACAACCAACATCTCCCAGCACTATTGATAATACTAATCAAATTCAATTTGACGTTTCACAATGTTTTCTTTCTGTTTTCGTTTTGGCGAAAGAAAAGATAAGATTTTTCTATGTACTTAAAGGAAAATAGGCTAGTTCTAAATAGTAAAATATGAAACGCAGTGTCGTCATTCCAGTATTCCTTTATGTTTAATATAAGGTCAATGTGATAATCTTGCCTAATCCATTAATTAAACAAACTTGGTTTATCGTTGCAATTGCAAACAGATTACTGGGTTCGTCCAGTGTTGTCTAGCGATTCGTATGAGATAGTCGTGTCCAGGAGGGCTTCGAGATGAAGTTCGCGGAGCACTTAAGTGCACACATTACGCCAGAGTGGCGGAAACAGTATATTAACTATGAGGTGAGTGTGCTAAGAGTAGGTACACAATAGTCGCGTGACTAATCGTAGCGTATTGTTATTCTATGAAGATTTCTTTAAATGTGCATGGAGCATCATAATCCCATCCAGTGATATTTTTTTATTTACAAGTAGGTGTGTGGGTACTACCTATACACCTCTGTCTGTCTACCTCTTCGGGATCCTTGTGGGAAGACGCGCGTATTATTTATTATTATTACAGAGTAGGCAGCGAGTATAGAGCGCCAGTTCTCTCTAGACTTACATACCTCTTTCGCTTTGACCACATTGATCAGTCTCTTCATACATTGTCTGTTACAATATTATATATTTAATATTTTTGTACTTTGAT
This sequence comes from Drepana arcuata, assembly GCA_016069955.1. Classification (NCBI taxonomy): domain Eukaryota; kingdom Metazoa; phylum Arthropoda; class Insecta; order Lepidoptera; family Drepanidae; genus Drepana; species Drepana arcuata. The sequence continues at coordinate 61,489 of JACCPG010000335.1, forward strand.
CCTGCTTCAAATAACTGCCTATTTAGTCATTTACAGCATATTGTATTTGTTTGGATATCTAGGGAATTGTAAATGTCTATTAACTAAAGATTTACTCAAATTATGTATTTTTTCCTTAATGGTGTGAATAAACAAAATATTTATTGAACTATGGGTACACTTGTATTAAGAGGTGTGCTACATATAGTACAGAAAGAGATCTAAAAGTCTAGGGAGAACTGACACTCTACCTTCTTCTCCTACCCTACCCTGTATGAAGGAAGCCAAGCTACGAATTAATCCAAATCAGGAAAAGGTATTGAGGCTAGGGTAGCCAGGGGAAGTTTAGAATCAGTTATCTCCAGAATAAGATAACTATTTCCCTTCATCTATGTTTATCAGTCTCTTCATACATGCTCGTCCGTAACTATTTCTATAACTATCAATAAGGTTATATGTATATATATTACGTAGTAGAGGTGTTATTGAAATCTTTAATTTACACATCTGTGGCAATGTGTATGACTTATTTCAGGGTCATAGTTTCATGAATATCCACAAATGCACACAAATCTCAAATCAAATCATAAATACCACTTTTTAAATGTTGATTAGAGATTGACAATCTAAAACAAGGAATATGAGAAATATTAAATTTTATCTGTACACCTTCCCACATCAGCCTCCGAAGGGGTAAGCAGAGTAACAACATCTTTATGCCTGGCATACATATTTAAGTGGCAATGGCAGTGGCAGATAGCGATTCCATCACTATTTCTCAAGATCAACTCTACATATGCCTTTGAATTACTTCACATAATTTCTTCCATCACCATAAAGTCTGTACTGTTTGTACAAACTCGACCAGCCATGTAGAAGGAGTTAGGTGACTAACATACATACAGAAGAATTGTATATCTAGAATGTTTGTGTTGCCCTTTTTAAACATGGTGTTAATATAGTGAAGAAGTTTTTTCATGTTGATATTTCAACAACCTACATTGTATATGCAGGAAATGAAAGCAATGTTATACACGACGGTCGAGGAGGCGCCGTCAGCTGAGAATGTGGAGCCGGAAGTCGTCTCGCGTCACTTTGCCAATTTTGATGAAACTTTCTTCCACTATTGTGACCAGGAGCTTAAAAAGATAAACACCTTTTATTCGGGTAAGTTTTTATAAAGTTATGTGTTATTTATCTTGCCACAAGGGTTCCGTGGTGTGTCTTGTAACTGTACTTAAGTTCAGAAAAACTAATTGGTTCAGTCGGGATTTGAACAATCTTTGCGTTGCAGGCGACTGCTCGGCCACCACGGCTTTTTATGTGAAAGAAATATATAAATATCCATAAGGGTTCCGAAGGGGTAGGCAGAGGTGTATAAATCATTATTAATATTGATGCTGTTCGCATGAAAGATATTATAAGTCGAATAAAATACGTAAGTATTATACGGAACTGTATTTGAGACATAGACTTTGACAAAAACGAGAAGAGTCTCAAAAGGTTTTCAAGACCATATCCATAAGGTCCTGACATGTTAATTGTCACAAAGAAAGGGGGATTGTATGTGGAATTTTTTTTTTGTAAGTTTTCTTACTATGAAACTTTCCGCGCGTACTTCCTAAATTCATCCACCTGATCTAGTTTAACCTAAGAATAGAACCTTAACCTCTGGGAAATAAGCATAATATACAGATAAGGCCATCCACGTAGACGCGCCCTGCCTAGTCGAGGTGGTCGCAGGATGCGGGGAGTATGACCTGAGTCTATTAATTGGAGTGTGCGTCCTCATAGGTGATCAGTGTGTCCTGACAATACTCAAACATTAGTCGAAGGTTGCACACATACACTATAAACTATAGGGAAGAATAGAGCGTTGCATTTTTGTGACACGACCTATACTTAACCACACGTCCCATTGCAGAAAAGTTAGCGGAGGCGACGCGTAAGTTCGCAACCTTGCAGAGCGAACTCAAGTCCCATTTCGACACATTGAAGCCGAAAGGTGGTGGCGATAACAAGAAGGCGATACCCAGGCGTAAAGTTCAGGAGCTTAAACTGGCGTTCAGTGAGTTTTACCTGAGCCTGATCCTGCTGCAGAACTATCAAAATCTGAATTATACAGGCTTTAGGAAAATACTCAAGAAGCACGACAAGGTGAGATTTGTTGATGCATTTCACTGATAAGATATAAAAACTAATAATAGTCGATATCTTTCTTATTCATAAGAAGTCATCTCACTGGCGGCCATTCCCGATCATCTCGCTTTTTTCATAGCGTAAATGTCTTTGAAAATAGATCAGTTTTCTTCGAGAAGTTTTTGGGTGCTGGGAATATATCCTCAAGAGGAAGAAATAAAACAAATATGAAGCTCCAAAGAGAACAACATGACAATATTATAAAGGGGATAAATACTCCGAAATTTGTTTTATGGAATTTTTTTCAGAAACTAAAACTATTAGTAATCTTTATAAAAAGAGATGAAAGCGTCGTAACAGCAGATTATTACGCTCAAAAATGATCATTAATGTCTCAATTTCGAATTTAATATTTATTTATATTCGCTTCGTTTCATGCGTTATTAAATATTTGAGCAACTGTCCCATTTTGTAAGGCAACCTGTATAAATAGGAGATTATTTCTCGCTTCCAGTTATTACACACGTACATACATATCATCACGCAGAGTTCCTAACGGGGTAAGCAGAGAGAATAGAGCGCCTTTTGTCACTACATCTTTCGCTTCGTCCACATTCATCAGTCTATTCATACATGCTCGCCGGTTTCGAGTACTCTTTACGTTCCCGTGTAACAAACACACCGAATTTCATCCCCAGTTATTAAACGTATCAAATGGTGCACAATGGCGCGCGGACAACGTGGAGACGTCACATTTCTACACGAACAAAGACATCGACCGCCTGATTAGTGACACAGAGGCTACGGTCACCAATGACCTGGAAGGCGGGGACAGGCAGAAGGCTATGAAGAAATTGCGAGTTCCTCCGCTTGGCGAGCAGCAGAGTCCCTGGACCACCTTCAAAGTGGGCCTCTTTTCTGGCTCGTTCGTTGTGCTTTTCATCACCGTTATTTTATCTGGTGAGTAACTAAAAGGTAGTAGAAAACCGTACACGTGTTTAATGCTCTCTAATCCCGCGTTACCATTTCGGGCTTTTGTCATCATAATCACATGTTACATCACGGTTAAGTAGCAAAAGCTCCTCACGCCACAAAAGAGAGTTAAACACACGAACGTATCGCTCTATTGGTTACAAGACAGCCTGTTCTCGCCACATGTGTGGCAAAGATAAACTTTCCTCAAAAAACACAAACACAACTTCGCCTTCATATAAATCTTCGTAAGGTCACACATTAAATTAAACTCTATGCATGATATCGTAACGTAATGTAATCTCCACTTGGCCAATGTTTTACCGAAATAAACAGAACAAATCCATAGAATAAACAGAGCAACATTATCTAGATGACCCGCGCTAGTATCATCGTGCAAATATTGTCTATTGTCGTAAAATTGTAGCTCTGTGTAATCGTCGGTAAACCGCAGGAGTTATGACCTCGTAAATAATAATATACATGGTCCTATGTCATGATCATATAATCATTTAAAACTTCATGTACTGACTTGTTGGTCTGGCGCAGGACAAAAGATTGTGATCACACCGACATAATAACACTGACCATCCGCCAGAGATATATTTTGGGTGCCAACGTGACAGATGGCCAGTCCACCGCCTACATGCGCCTTTGAATTTCTTCTCATGCGTATGAAGATTTCCTCTCGATGTTTTCCTTCACCGTAATAATCGTGGTGTGTCTAATCACCAAAATCAAGTTCTTCAAAATAATTTGTAAATACCACTATAGTTTAAAGCCTACAGTCTCAAGACTAATCAAATTTTTTTTCAGCTCTATTCCACGAAGGAGGCACAGATAATCTGAAAACAGCCTTCCGGCTCTATAGAGGTCCTTTCCTGCTCGTCGAGTTTATATTCTTAATAGGCATCAATATATATGGCTGGAGGTCATCCGGGGTCAACCACGTGTTAATATTCGAACTCGACCCCAGAAACCATTTATCAGAACAACACCTAATGGAGCTGGCAGCCATCTTCGGTGTTGTATGGGCGTTGAGCATACTCAGGTAATTTAATATATACAATTTTAACAGTGGTAGGGAACAACGAATAAATCCTAATACTACAGGATGCTTCATAAAATGGGAAACTTGCTGAAATATGTGGCACAAAATCATATGGGGCACAATGAAAGGCTTTAAATGAAATAGAAAAAGCCGCGGTGTCAGAATAGTTCGAGTAGTTGTCTGCGACACAAAGGTCGCAAGTTTTTCTGCACTTAAGTGCAGTGATTAGACACACTACGAGCTTAAATAAGTTACAATTTGTGTTTGGTGTTTAATTTTATTATGGAGTCGACTGTATTACGACGAATCTGGGGTACGTCGAAGGAACCAACGATTTTAAATAGTTTAGTTGAGGCTCTAGTTAATTTTTTGCCCCAGGGCCTTTGGGCACCTAGATACCCCACTGAGAGTAACATATCTCTACATCCATATTCACCAGTCTAGCGAGAACTAGCTGCTCTCTCTGCCTACCCCGAGAGGGGCAAGCATTTCAAAATCTTTTTATTTCACATAGGCCCAGGTGGGCACTTATAAAACCGCGAAAAAGAAGCACGGTTCGGGTTGGTCGCTTCCATGGAGAGGAACCGGCAAGAAACTCCATGGTTACTCTTTTCAAATCATTAGGTATATACAATAACAATATTTTATCGTTACCCGTTAAGTATTAATATTGTATAGTACCCAAGTATAGGGGAACAACGTAAGCCCGAGACACGTTAACGTTATTTGAGAGAGGCTATTGTGTGGGGCCCATTAAAGTAAGAATACCATGAATGTTGTTCCAGCTTTATATACAGTGCGAGTTTGAGCATACCGCCGTTTGTGAACCCTCTAGTGCTGGTCATCATCATGGTAGTGTTCCTGGTCAACCCATTCAAGGTATTCCGGCACGAGGCGCGCTTCTGGTTCCTCAGGATATGCGTGAGTATGTCGCTGAACGGGAAAAAATGATTTTTCTTAACTTTAGTTAGTACCTTTAAAGTATCCTTTTGAACCTACAAGAGTTATGACCTGACAAACAAACACACAGTATCTTTGGCATTTACATATTACAAGCTATTGCCCGCGGTTTGACCCGCGTAATGTTTAATTTATTTGGTAGTTATTTTATATCATATAAAATATATCCTATAATTATGTTACTTCAGCTAATAATACATCTCTGTGCCAAATTTCATCAAATACCGACCAGAATAAAGCACACCTCTGCCTACCCCTTCTCTACCTCTTAGAACGCTTGTGGGAATACATGAAGGTGGGGCAAAAGTGTGCTCGCATTGGGTGGGGGGCGTTCAAGTATTACGTAAGCGCTTCAGGGGGGTGGGGACCCCCCCCCCCCCCCCAATTTTCTATGCTTATTTTTGATGACATGGTGGGTGGGGGGATCGATATCGTGATAACGTCATCAGCTGTTATTATTTACTATTTTACGCAAATGGCAACCCACAAATTATATATAGGTACTAATGATTATGTAAGCATGAGAGGGGGGAATGGTTGCTTACTTTTGCTGACAAGGGGAATGGGGGTAAATAATTGTAAAACATCTGCTTACGTAATACTTGAATGGCCCCTGTGGAGAGACCACGTGGTGGACAGCAGATGATCTGACGGCGCCCGTCAGTGGGGATCTTTGGCTGGCATGATGATTGGTTCCAGCTTTTCTACCTTAACACCATGACCCCTTTCTATGCAGGGTCGCATCCTCGCAGCGCCTTTCATGCCAGTTCTGTTCGCTGATTTCTGGTTGGCTGATCAGTGGAACTCCTTCGCGGCCGCTTTCTTGGACTTCCACTACCTCATCTCCTTCTACGTGACTGGAGGAGACTGGTTTAGCGTGAACAGTGAGCTATCATATACCCAGTTATTAATATTATAATATATACATATCATCATACCGAGTCCCTAACGGGGTAGGCAGAGAGAATAGAGCGACTATTCTTACTCTTTCGCTTGGTCCACATTCATCAGTCTCATCATACATGCTCGTAAGTTTCGAGTACTCTTAACGTTCCCGTCCTTCAGAGTCCGATCTATTTGATCTAGGTAGTTGTAACGTGGTCTTCCTCTGCCTCTTCTTGAACACACTTTCGCTTTGTATATCTGTTTCGTCAATCTTTCTCCACCCATCCTTTCTTTATGTCCGAGCCGACGTAACGTGTATTCATTTTAACAATCACACCCTCGTTCACGTCAGTGGTTTACAGCTAACCTTAGAAATTTTCGTTTCTCGTGGAAAGTTAGGCAGAATAAAAAAAATCTTGTTATTAATTTCTATTATCAGACACGTTCGAGTCAGCTCGCTGGTACATAGTGTCCCGCGCCGTCGTGAACGTGGTCCCGGCGTGGGTGCGATTCTGCCAGTGCCTGCGGCGCTACCGAGACAGTCGCGAGGCCTTCCCCCACCTCGTCAACGCGGGCAAATACTCCACTACGTTCTTCGTCGTCATCTTCTCCACGCTTAGGGTTTGGTACAAAGGTAAGTGATTTGATACTTCTATATTTGTAATATTATATACTAAATAGCGGTCCGTCCCGGCTTCGCACATAGGTGGTGGAGATAAGATTTTTTTTAAGGAAAATATGGCTATATTTTCTTTAATGCTATGCTATGCTAATGGCTATGTCAATCAGGCTGAATGTAGCTTTCCAATGGTGAAAGAATTTTTCAAATCGGGCCAGTAGTTTCGGAACCTATTCAATACAAACATACTTACATACAAATCCTTCCTTTTTATAATATTATTAATATAGATACATGCAACCTACTTCGTCGTGCGCAGGCTCTGTCAATTTTTTTTTACTTGTTTTATATTAGATGTGGTTCTCCAAGGTCTTATTTATCCCTTCACGCCTTCCCCCAACGGTCCTTAAAGGGGAGGCAAGAAATAACTTTTATAGCCGGAGATATATTTTCGTGAGAGCTGGTTTCGTCACAATGTTTTCCTTCAATATAAAGCTTATAATATTTATCATTTATCACTTTATTTAAGCTCAGAAACGTCATTGTTGGGATTCGTATTGCAACTTTTATCTTGCAAGCGACTTCTCTAACCACTCGGCCACCATACATACATATAATCACGCCTCTTTCCCGTAGGGGTAGGCAGAGACCACCACTTTCCACTTGCTACGATCCTTACATACTTCTTTCGCTTCGTCCACTTACATTATTCTCTTCATACATGCTCTTCGGTTTAGGGTGACTTCTTGACCTGGCCTTTTTTCAAGACGTCCCTAATCGGCTACCATGCCTTTGAATAATTAATGATGACTGTCAACCTCCCAACACTTTCCACTTTCCAGACAAATACCCAGTGTCGTACGATAACCCATTCCTGTACGCGTGGTTCGCGTGCCAGATCGTGTCCTCCCTCTACACCTACACGTGGGACGTGAAGATGGACTGGGGCCTGTTCAGCTGCGGGCCTACTGCCGAGAACAAGTTCCTCAGGGACGAGATTGTCTACAGCCATGGGGTGAGTACTTTGGTACATTACTTTTCTTGTGAAGAAAGATTAACGAAACAGATTACAAAACAAAAGTGCAAGAAGAGGCAGAGGAAGGCCACCTTCCAACTACCTGGATCAAATCGATCGGACGCTCAAGGACGGGAACGTTAAGAGTACTCGAAACCGACGAGCATGTATGAAGTGACTGATGAATGTAGACGAAGCGAAAGAGGTATGTAAGTCTAGAGAGAACTGGCGCTCTCTACTCTCTGCCTACCCCGTTAGGGACTCGGCGTGATAATATGTATGTATGTACTTTTCTTGAATAAAACATATATATCCTGTGGTAATCGATCGGACTGCCATGTAACGTGAAGAGTAATCGAAATCGGCGAGGATGTATGAAGGGACTGATGAACGTGGACGAAGCGATAGTACTTCTATCGCTTCGTCCACGTTCATCAGTCCCTTCATACATCCTCGCCGATTTGTTAGACTAGACTGTTAGACTAGAGAGAACTGGCGCTACTCCTTCTGCTTATACCGTTAAGGACTCGGTGAGATGATGTAATCCATGTAATATAATATTTGAACGCCGTACTTCATCCAATTCCATTCCGTAGATTTTCGTGAAGAAATTTAATTTATTTTCGACTTTCGGATATTTCACAAATAATCACTCCGCGTGTTTGTCTGCGAAACTTAAAAACTACTAAACGGATTTTCATGCGATTCGTCATCATTATTCATCAATAGACAATGTTTAATGAGGACTAGATAGCTCTTGATGTTGGTGTTCTGTAAGATTTTGTGTAGTTTGGTTGAAGAAAAGCTTTTAGAATGTAATCCGGCATAAAATACCTATTGGCCTACTTATTGTAACATGTATCGGTTATCAAATTAATTCCTTTTTCAAGTCGTAAACTCAAAGTACCTTTTGAAACTAAAACACTGAGCGGACAACTGCATATAAAATTACCTATATTAACATAATACGATAACTTGGTTCAAAATAGTGTAACATCGTTGAACTACGTCTAGTTTCATAACAGCATGAAACCTTTTTAATGGCCTTATTAATCATTACAAGATTTAAATAAGATATGGACTCAGAACAATAACTAAAGCTTCTTTAGTTATTGTTCTGAGGATATGGATATCTTCAATTGAATTGTCAAAGTCTGTCAGTGTCATATATTTTAAACGCTATTTTACTCTTTGAATGACATTGCGACGCAATATGTCATACTCAATCGGTAAAGCAGATTATCGCTCATACTGAGCACACAAGAGCCGTGGTGGCCGAGTGGTTCGAGCAGTCGCCTGCGACGCAAAGGTCGCAAGTTCGAATCCCGACTGTACCAATGAGTTTTTCTGAACTTAAGTACAGTGATTAGTCACACCACGAGCTTTACGGTGAAGGAAAACATCGAGAGGAAACCTGCATACGTCTGAAGAAATTCAAAGGCGTATGTATAGTCGTGCTTGAGTAACGGCGATGGACTCGCCATCTGTCACGTTGGCACCTAATATACCTCTGGCGGAAAGTGGGTGTGTGGGTATTACCTATACACCTCTGCCTACCCCTTCGGGGACCCTTGTGGGAAGGCGTGAGGATATATTATTTATTTACTGAGCACACGAAAATAGATCTTAAGGTGACGAACCTTTTCTAACCCCGACTGTACATTAAAGAGACCGAAAACACGGGTAAAACCTTTTTATTTACTTTTTTTTGTATGTGTACTTCAGTTCTACTACTTCGCGATAATTGAGGACTTCGTGTTACGGTTCGTTTGGACCGTGTCGTTCGTACTCACCGAGAACAACTACGTCAGCGGGGAGACAATGGTCTCCATACTGGCGCCGCTGGAGGTCTTCAGGTATTATTGACGGCACGTAACTTGAGCGCTGTGCAAGGGAGAGGTAGCTATAGATAGTGCCATACACGAAGACGCGCCCCACTATTCTTTACAGTTTTTAGTGTAAGTGTGCACCTTCCACTAATGTTTGAGTGTTGTCGTTTACCAATGAGTGCACACGCTCACTACATTTAATAAACTCGGGTCATCCCGCGACCCCCTCGACTAGATATTGGTGGGGCGCGTCTTCGTGGATGGAACGTATACCCTTACGAATATACGTAACTATCTGAAATAATTAAGATAGGTACTATATGTGTACTAGTCTCTTTATCGCACATCGCTCAAATTACATGACGGCGACTAAACTTCTGTAATTTTTATATCTGACTGATCTGCCTTCTCTGATAGTGTGATGAAGCTTAGGTCGCGGGATCGATTCCCGCTGATGGCAGATATTTGTGCGAACGAGTACCTTGGTCTTAGATGTCGTATTTATTTATGTATTGTCTAGTTCCCATAGTACAAGCTTAGTTTGGGACTAGCTGGTTTGAGTGGAATTGTCCCAAATATATTATAATTTCTCTGTTGATTATTTGTACAAAAATCTGTCTATTAACATATTTCGTTACCTCTCGATCAGACGGTTCATCTGGAACTTCTTCCGTCTGGAGAACGAGCACCTCAATAACTGCGGCAAGTTCCGCGCCGTGCGCGACATCTCGGTGGCGCCACTGGACTCCTCGGACCAGGCTGACATCATACGCATGATGGACCACGCCGACGGGGTCGTTAACAGGTACAGTGGTCACCATATCACCGTTATACGTGCCACCTGATGATGAGCGGTTACGCAAAAATCTCAATGCGTTGAAGATTTTATTGAATAATTACAAGTGCGTGCGTGGAAGTGAGTGAGTGAGAGAGATAGAGTTATATAGTTACCTCTTTAGTCTCCAGATGAGAAAATATTTAATAAGGAGTGCTTTGTTTTTATTCTTCCCACAAAGAGGTTTTGTAGTCCTTCCGGCGAACAGCCTTTTCCTCCAATGTACTTACTCTTTAATTTTTAACAGAATTTAATTGTATGACTCTTAGTATGTATGAAGTCTGATGAATGTAAACGGAGCTAAAGAAGTATGTAAATCTAGAGAAAATTAGGCGCTCTATTATCTCTGCCTACCCAATTAGGGTCTCGGCGTGATGATATGTATGTATGACTCTAAGTAACTGACGAGGTACTGTTTCGAAAAATTTTAACCCGCAATTTTTGCACTTGCTCGTCTCTACCCTCAATCCATAAATGTAACATCCGCAGGGTAACAAAGAAGAAAAACGCCAAAAAGACAAAGGAGAACGACAGGAAGCCGCTCCTGAAGAAGGAGTCGATACAGGACCTGCAGCTCGAGCTGGACCTGTCCTCCAAGATGTTATAGCGACTGTGATATCGGTACATACATGCCATTGTATAGTATTATTATTCCAATTATATATTCATTTGTTATATACACGCATTGTGAATCGTTCTTTTCACTGTTTCATTTCTGGAAGGCCACGTTCTATATTCCTAGTAACTAATTCAAATTGATAGAGATGGGAACGTCTAGAGTACGTCGAGACCGGGCATGTATTAACAGAATTATTTGCATACTTGTTTCGCTTCGTCCACTTTCATTATTCTCTTCATACAAGCTCTTCTGTTTAGGGTACTCTTGATCTGACCTTTTCAAGACCTAATTTGGTCTAGAAACATACTATGTACATACATACATACATACATATCATCACGTCAAGTCCCTAACGGTGAAGCAGAGAGTATAGAGCGCCAGTTCTCTCTAAACTTACATACCTCTTTCGCTTCATCCACATTCATCAGTCTCTTACATGCTCGTTATTTCGAGTACTCTTGACGTTCCCGTCCTTGAGCCTCCGATCGATTTAATCAGGTAATTGGTAATAATATATATAATTGACCATGTCCCTAACTAAGCTTCTTCTGTGGGAACTAGACGTCATATATACTTGTATAGTTAGATATATAACACGAGTACCTAAAGGGGTAAGCAGAGAAAGTAGAGCGCCAGAACGCTTCTCTCTTGACTTACATACCTTTTTCACACATGTATCAGTCCTTTCATACATGCCCGCCGGTTTTGTGTACTCTTGCAGTTCCCATCCTTGAGTGTTGAGATAGAAACATACAATACATCGAAACACTATATCTATATTGAATTACAAATACTCGAGTTAATCATACAAATATTCGCAACAGAACTTAGTACAAACCGACATTCAAAAAAATATGTTCTCGTAATTAATTTATTTATTTTTTATACCACTTGGGTGGCAAGCAAGCATGCGGTCCGCCTGATGGTAAGCGGTTACCGCCGCCTATGGACGCTTGCAACACCAGGGGTATCACTCGCGCGTTGCCGACCCTGCAGAAATCTTTTCACACCTTTCTTGAAGAACTCCATTGTGTACTCTCCAGGGAAAACCTAATTTATTAAACTAGTACCAAAAGGAAAGATAATAATGCTGTTAGTACTAGTTTTATTGTAATAATAATAATTAACGTTTGCTGCCACGACGACATTTACATACTTTTAATAAAAGAAATACAAGTTTGCTTGAAAGTAATTTAAACATAGAATGGAAGGTAAAACTTAAATGTATATTATATCAATTAAATATCTTTACATAAAGAACAAAATCCCTAAAAGTTTAATGTTTTACGAATAATTTAACACAGTAAAGTAAAATCATATATTTATTTTTATAAGGTAATTTTTTTTTCTGTGCTCACTCGCTTCAATGTTTATCCTGTCAAGGGTGGGTGACAGGCAGAAAATACTTTAACATTAAATTCACCAAAGTGCGCATAAACTTTAAATAAATACATACATATCATCACGCCGAGTCCCTAACAGGGTGGGCAGAGAGTGTAGATAAATAAATTAGTAAAATAGATATTTGTACTAGTTGTGCCGCCCAGCTTCGATCGGGTGAAAAAAATATGATGGTGGTGCCACCTATCGAGTCCAATTCTGAATCTAAATCATTCTCATATCCACCTAAAGACACACAGAAATTCATTAAAATCGGTCCGTCCGTTCAGTAGGAGTTCATTGTTTTACACACGTACAGTAGAATTATATATATACTAGCTGTCCCGCCCAGCTTCGCCCGGGGGAAAAGTAAAATTTTCTGAAACACGATCGCAATGCCACCTATCGGGTCCAATTGTGATGTAAGCTATCCTATCTTTTAAGTTGGATCAAACTGCACACGGTGTGCAAATTTGATTGAAATCGGTTAAGAGCCCATCGCGGACTTAATTGCCATAAAAAAGGTTATAATGAGTCAATCTTAAAAGATAGACATATGCTGTCGCGGACTTTTTTTATTACTTTTAAAGAGGAACAATTCCCTCATACATGATATTTTCGTAACTTAAAACGCAGCGCACGCAAGGGAAGCTCTCAAAAAGTAATATTTTTTCCCGTTCTTGCAACATTTTTCATTTATGCTTCGCGCCTATTAGTCGTAGCGTGATGTTTCATAGCCTAAAGCCTTCCTAGAGAAATGGACCATCCAACACAAATATTTTTTCAATACCAACCAGTAGTTCCTGAGATTAGCGCGCTCAAACAAACAAAGGTACAGATTTAAAATAGACAGTTATACTGAGGGGTTAGATATTATGTCCTAGCTATTGTTAATGTGTTTGCGAGTTTGTATGTCACACTTTCACGTGTTAAGAACTTTATGCCACATGTGTATAGTATTTAGTAAGAAGCCATGGTGGCCGAGTGGTTCGAGTAGTTACCTGCAAGTAAAGTGATTGGTCACACAAGCTTTACGGTGGAGGAAAACATTGAGAGGAAACCTGCATACGTTTGAGAAGAAATTCAAAGGCGTGTGTAGTCTGGCTTGAGTAAGCCGGCGTCGCTGATTTGCGTGCTATTGAGCTGCACTCGTATGCAGATACTTTAGTTCTTTAGATTTTTGTTGCTAACATATTTAGTACTATATTTTATAGTTCTACCAAAATACCTCCACGTGAATTGTGACGTCACACAGGCATTCGTGCTATTTAAAGTAAATTATAATACTATCGTAAATTTATCAAACATCACATTACATATAAAGCAAGCTTAATCAAAATACAACGATCGTTAAATTATTATTTACATAATACACATCATATCTCAATAATATAAGGCGTGTGGCAACGCCGTGCCACTTTGAGTCCGTAGCGGTGAAGAATTCATCTTGCAGATATATCTGGAATTCATCAAAGTATATATAAATATAAAAGCTTTGTCGCAGGTTTCACTTGCATAAAATTTGATTAATTTTTCTGGGATATATATAATTATTACTAGATGTAGTGAGCCGTGGTGGCCGAGTGGTTCGAGCAGTTGCCTGCGACGCAAAGGTCGCAAGTTCGAATCTCGACTGTACCAATGAGCTTTTCTGAACTTAAGTAAAGTGATTAGTCACACCACGAGCTTTACGGTGAAGGAAAACATGCATACAAGAGGAAACCTGCATACGTCTGAGAAGAAATTCAAAGGCGTATGTATAGTCGTGCTGGAGTAACAGAGATCGACTCGCCATCTGTCACGTTGGCACCTAATATACCTCACCTAATATACCTAATATACCTCTGGCGGAAAGTGGGTGTGTGGGTATTACCTATACACCTCTGCCTACCCCTTCGGGGACCCTTGTGGGAAGGCGTGAGGATATATTATTGTATTATATATATTATTATTATATTACTAGATGTCCCGCCCAGCTTTGCCGGGATGAAAAGGTAGTTTCCTGAAACATGATCCCAGCGCCACCTATCGGGTTCAATTGTGAATCTAAACCATTCTCGAAACCAACTGAAGACACACAGAAAAATTTCATTAAAATCGGTCCAGCCGTTTAGAAGGAGTTCAGTGAGAAACACACGCACAGGAGAAATGTATATATAAAAATATCTCAAGTGTTGGTGAAAGATTTTTTACAATTAATTACATAATATTAGAGTACATCTATTACAAATTCACAAACAAGCCAATCAAAAACAAGCTTGTATCAAAATAAATGTATTTATTTTTCCGATGCACGCACTAGCCCTTTACTTAATTGACCCGCGAGTCGAGACTTTGACCCTTAAATACGTCAAGCGCTTGAGATCTAATCAAAGAGGTCAGAACAATACACATAATTAGTAATTAAACATAGTATTTATTATACGGAATGGCATTGTGTTGACTCCTCTGGAATATGCTTGCAGAGCTCTTAGAGTGTGCTGGCAGTAAGAGAAATGCCTCTTGGACTATTAGCATCAGCCTTTATAACAGAAGGTCGACAGAACGCAATCATCACTACCCATAAGCTGTCCTCGACGTAGTAGGTAGATATTCAAAAAATCCCTTTCGTCGCCTCTCAACTACTACTTGATAAATGTTAAAGAATTTGATTCATTTTTTTTTCAATAAAAAAAAAATTATAATCAAATTCTTAGTTAAAGAATTTGAAATATTCCTAAATATTCAAAAGACGTACAGATGTACATTTTCTGCCCACTCTTTCGGGGACCTTTATAGGAATACGTGAAGATACTTAAACATATCTCAATTACGTAAGAGAGACTCATTGAGGCAGACCACCGGATTTTTGACCATTTTGAATGTGAAGAAAATCTCCCTAAACGTCACGTCTTTTGGCGTAAAGTGGGTGTACTATACCCCTCTGTCCACTCTTTCGGGACCCATGTGGGAAGACGTGGAGATAATTATGTACAAATATATCCCGATTCCGTCAGGAAAACTCATTAAGGCAGACCACCGTTTTTTAGACCACTTTGAAACCAAAAAGAAAATCGCTCTTAAGATTCTCACCATGACTAGGAGCGCAGCGCTTCTAGGCGGGACTGCATCTCATCCAGCTCGTTCTCGTCGGGCTCGGGAAGGGCGGGCTGGCGGCTGCTGGAGGCGGCGCCCACGGCCGAGGGCGGCGCGGGGGCTTCGCCAAGCTTGCCCGCCGTCAACTCCCACAACACCTAATGGCCACACACACTTGTCAACGTCGCTAATTAATATGCCTAATCATGACTTGGGAGACTAGTCCTTTAGTCGTTACATATTTAATATTGACATAAAAACAGTTTTTACGTATATTGCATTAAAGTACTACTTAACAATATTGCATTTTATAAATGACGATATACGATGCATTATACATAAAAAATAAAAACTTTGGAAAAGGTATGAATACTACATTTTACAGATAAATAGCAATATTAATAGAGAAAAGCTGTCATGTACCTTGTCAACCTCACTCTGCGCCGCCTCTTCCATCTCCTCCTCATCCTCCATTCCCGACATGGTCTCGTCCAGCATCTCCTCGATGATCCCGGCGCGCATCATCTCCTTGCTCAGTTCTTGCATCGTGTGAGCCACCTCAGGCAGACGGATCAACGCTTGCATTGCTTGCATGACCTACGGAAAGAAATATATGAATTACTAATGTTATAAATGCGAGTTCGTGATAATCTTTGGATGAAATGTGGCACAGATATAGATTATATTATATATTATATTATATACAATCCTTACTAATATTATAAATGTGAATGTAAGTTTGTTTGTTACCTTTTCACGTAAAAACTACTTAGCCGATCATCATAAAACTTTGTACACATATTCTTGGAGGTATTAGAAGTAACATAGAAATGTTATTTTGAAAAATAAATATTTTTTTACGAAAGATAAAAAAAGCCGTCCACGTCGACGAAGTCGCGGGCACAGCTAGTATATTATATAACCAATGAACGAATCTAGTAATATAATAAAGATACCTAGATAGTGATTATAATGCAATATGAGCCGTAGTGGTCAAGTGGTTCGAGTACTCGCCTGCAACGGAAAGATTGCAAGTTCTAATCCCAACTATACCAAGAGTTTCTCCAAAACTTGTGTATAGTGACACCGCGAGCGTTGCTGTGATAACATCAGGAGGAAACTTGTATATGTTTGAGGAGAAATTCAAAGACGTACGTCTACGTAAGACGCAACTCACTCTTGAAATGGCGATGGACTCGCCATCTCTAAACAGGTGGCGAGTGTTCAGCTCTTCGGATATTGGGTAGGTGTAACCAAGTCACAGAAAGCCCTGGTACAAAAAAGCGAGGGGCTTAAACTGGTTAACTGGTGAAGGTTTTAATAAATCAATTCACTATAAACTAAATCTGGAAAGTACCCCAATTTTTTTTAAATATTATTCACAAATGTGTCTCACCTCAGTTGACTTTTGTAGTGAACCAGCCACTCTTAAGGTAGCTGAAAACAAATACATATATAAATATAATTATATGAAAAAAAAAATATATATATATATATGAATCAGTAGTCAATTATCAATATACATATATTATAAATTAATGTTTGTCTGTATTTCTAGACCAATTTTAATGAAGTTTTCTGTATATCTTATGTTATACAAGCTTTACTATCTTGCTATCTAGTCCTTTGAGAACTCTTGTGGGCAGGCATGAACATATAACTTTTATACCTTTTATCAAATTGTTTTAAACACCTTGGAGTTGACACCATTCATTGCTGACACTAACTGCTTACTATCAGGTAGGCGACATGCTAATTTACCACTTTTGTGAAACAAATAGCATTATCAGTAATACTTTTATTTAGATACAAGCTGTGCTTTGCTGTTTCACCTGCATTAAATTAATTTTCAATGGCAGATTTTCTTTCTAGAATGAAGAAAATTCTATGTGTTAATCCCAGCTTGTAGCAGTATAATAATCTTCACGTCTTCCCACAACGATACCGTAATGGGTAGTATGCTGGCTGGATATATCTTCGGTAACTTATTCTTTACGATTAAAAGCTAAATTAGTATCAAATGGTTTTGTATTTGTATGTTCCTTATGTTGAATAAAAGATCTTAGATCTTAGCTTAGAATCAATTTCTGGGCCAAAGTTGAATTCTAATCACTAGTTTTTGCATGAAAGAAGGGCAAAAAATCCTCACACTCTTTTTTTTACCTAATTAAAAAATTACCTAATTGATTTTTCATCTGCATCTGTACAGAGTTGAGGTGTGCTTTACTGGTGTATATTTTACTAATGGCTTTGCGTGACCGGATGATTTCTTTAGCCAGAATTGTACACACTTGCTTGTCATTTTTCGTTGCAGCTTCTTTTAGTGATCGTTTGATTTTCTCCTCTTCCCGTTGTATGCCTAAAAAGTTATACATATAGAATACACATGTTACAAGACTATATGACTCTTCTGAGTGAATTTTTACTAAGGTGATAGTAACCAAACTGAATGTAAACATTTGTATATATTCTTTTAAATATGTAATATGTATGTGTAAATATTACACTATATTATTCATGTTGGACAAATTTGGTTATATGCTTACAAATCATCATGCTTAATCCCTAATACAAATATAGTATATAGCCATAGACAATTGTATCCTTAACGTTAGAAGGGCTTCATGCTTGTTCTCCACCCAGCTGGTAAATGAAAAAAAAACATGGCAATGGCCAGGACACTGTATTAGAATGGTGGCCTAGAGGTGTAGAAAAGGTGTAGGATAAATCATGAATCCAACGGTCAGATGAAATTGCGGTGGTGGCTGGAAGCCAAATTTTATTATTGATACAGAACTAGAAAATGTGATATGTTGTAATTGAGGCCTTACATAGGGCATAGACCTGCAGGGAGTTGACAAGAGCTGATTTGATTAGTTGAATATTGTTACAAATGTTTTGAACCTGTTACAGGCATACTCATTATACTTTAACATTCTAATCTGCTGCTTACTAATATGAATATAATATGAATAATGAGTTAGTCGTAGTTTAATCTCAACATACCACGTATTTGTCTATCCAAATTATATCCTTCTTTTCTTAATTTATGTGACCACTCGTTTACCTAAAAAAGATACGATTTAGAATAGTTATCAAATGCAAACTATAGGAGAGATTGAAACAATATTTTAGAAAGTTCACCAACCATTTCTTTCGGGTTTCGGTCAGGAGATTTACCAAAAAGACCCATAATTTTTATTTAATTTAAACCAAAATATCTACAATTATTTTGTTTTGACAGTTGTTTTATTTGGCTTGACAACTGTGATGATAGAAGATGACATCATTCAATACGTTTATTACGTTACCTTAAACAAAATACTAGCCATGATCAAAGACTGCATAATACTTGGCAATAATATAATTCATGCTTTCGATTTCATGTTTTTCCACTCTTCGAATCAATCATATGTAAAAATTAAAATTGCTTGATAATTTCAACACCTTTATTTAAAAATTACTGGTTAGAATATTATATGCAATGATGTCCTCATTGATTATACGCAATTAATATGCCCACTATGCACTCAGGTTCGTTTTTTTAAAGGCCAGAGGGGTTTGAGAATCCATATAGGAAAATCTCACAAAAATCCAGATGAGACTTCAAGAGCTGCCCCCGAGCAAGTTACAGGCGGTTTGGGTGACTCCTCTAATCGCATTAGCGATTCCAGAAGTTTCTCAGACTACCTGTCTGACTTAAAGCGGTCCAGTCCCGTGATAAGAAGAGTTCCGAGGGGGGTGAGGGACACTGTCGCCGAAAAGCTCCCAGAGCGTATAAATATTGCGGTGACTGAGAACTCAGGTCATGCTTGGGAGCAGCTCTTGGTCTTCCCTTTCCAAATTTTACATATTTCTTTAAAAAAAGATGATAGAAAACATACGCTCACCCATCACATCAGGCAAAATTGTAATTCTCCACCCACTATAATTTCGAATTCATGCACTCAAAATTTCAGGCGAAATGTTTGTAGCATAGTGGAGAAAAAAATTGATGAAGGCGACATTCAGGGAGCAGCCCGCCTCCTTTTCTCCAACGACACGATTGCACCGAACAACCAAGCGACTTTGGATGCTCTAAGGTCGAAACATCCACCTGTGTCAACATTTCAAAATTTTCCAGTCACATCTTATGATTCCGAAACTATATTACAGGTCACAAAACAAGATGTCCTCAATGCCGTTATGTCTTATCGCAATGGCTCGGCCGCTGGTTTAGATGGTCTTGCCCCTCAACACCTGAAGGACCTACTGTCTGGAGTACAAGGAAACGGGGCCGTGTCATTGCTGAAGAACCTAACCGCACTCATAAACCTAATGTTGTCTGGTAAGGTTAATGAGGACATCCTCAGTACTCTCTACGGGGCCAACCTATGCGCCCTAAAAAAAAAAGATGGTGGATTGCGTCCCATTGCTGTAGGCATGACGTATCGTCGCCTTGCTTCAAAGATATGTTGCAGAGCCTTATTTCAAAATCTGACAAACTACTTTCAACCCTTTCAGTTAGGTTTCGGTTCCAAAGGAGGCTGTGAAGCGGCTACACATTCCCTTCGCACATATCTATCTAACGGTTTCGGAAAAATTTTACTAAAGGTGGATGTCAAAACCGCCTTCAACTCCGTGGACAGGAGCGCCATGCTGACGCAGGTCAAAGAAAAGACACCCCAAATCTACCCCTATATGTTTCAATGTTATAGTTCTCCTTCAAAACTTGCTTACCACGAAAATGTATTATTTTCCTCTGTCGGATGCCAGCAGGGTGATCCTCTTGGACCGGTTATTTTTAGCCTCGCAATTCATCCCATCATTCACAAATTAATTTCAAATTTTAATGTTTGGTATCTTGATGATGGGACCTTGGGAGGCGACGCGAACTCAGTGTATAGTGATTTAGAAACAATAATAAAAGATTTTGAAACCATTGGCTTAAACTTAAATTTTTCAAAGTCGGAATTATATGTATCTGAAGATGTTTGGAACAAAAATGAAATTATTTCAAAATTTAACGATTTGGCCCCTGGTATTAAAATTTTAGACAGGAGTTCGCTTCGCCTCTTGGGGTCTCCAATATTTGAAGAATCTTTCGCACCTTTCATTGATGAGAAAATTCAAAATTTTGAATCTACTTCACAACGTTTAGAAACAATTAGCACCCACAGAGCTTATTATATCATTCGTCACTGCCTTTTCGTACCAAAATTTACACACGTATTACGCTGTTGTCACCTTTGGAATCATACAAATTTATTGACATCTTTGGATAATATAATTTTGAAAACATTATCGCGGATTTTAAACATACATTTCGACAACAAAATATGGACTCAGGCTTCCCTACCGATAAAATACGGGGGCCTGGGTATAAGGAAAACTTCGAGTGTTGCTCTGCCGGCATTTCTGTCATCTGTATTCAGCTCACGGGACCTCATTGGAAAAATTCTGGCTCCATCACAAAGTGATTTTGAGGTCTCATGGCTGTCTGAGGCTAGAGATGCCTGGTATTTGGCTGCCGGTCCAGGCGCGGAGGAACCAAGAAAGCTATCCGTCCAGAAGCTGTGGGACGAGCCGCTCAGTGTTTTGGAGTACGATTCTCTTTTGGAATCGGCCTCTGAGTCACATGAGCGAGCCCGTCTCTTAGCTGTTGCTAGGTGGGAGTCAGGCCTCTGGCTACAAGCGTTGCCTTCAGCAAATACGGGCACGGTTTTAGATAATATAACTTTTAGATTAGCTGTATATCTTAGGTTAGGGGCTAAGGTAAATGTTCCACACCTCTGTCATTGCGGTGAAGGTGTTGATAATCTTGGTCACCACGGCCTCTCCTGCTTTAGGAGTGCCGGCCGGTTGTCGCGACATGCAGCCATCAATGACCTGATCCGTCGGGCGTTAGCCACTGCTCGAATGCCAGCTATTTTAGAACCCAATGGGCTGGCTCGAGAAGATGGCAAGCGGCCCGATGGTCTGACACTGGTGCCCTGGCGGCTGGGGCGGCCCTTAGTGTGGGATGCTACCTGCGTCGACACTCTGGCTCCGTCGCACCTCCCGGAGACGTCGGTGGCTGCCGGCGCAGCGGCTGCTCGGCAGGAGTGCCTCAAGCGTCGCAAATATGCTACCTTGAGCCAAGACTACGTTTTTGTGGCGTTTGGAGTCGAAACTCTAGGGCCGTGGGGACCGGATGCTCTTCATTTTTATAGGGATGTCTCGAGGAAACTCTTTGAGGCCTCCCGTGACAAGAGGGCTGGCGAATATTTCGCTCAGCGAATCAGCATTGCCATACAACGTGGCAATGCCGCCAGTCTTCTTGGCACCCTTCCGCGTGACACAGATTTGGGACATTTATTCTATTTATAGTTAGTTTATATTTATTATTACTTTGTCTCTTATATATGTTATAAATAAAACTAGTTTTTGGTTTTAGATATTTGTTTCAACTTTGACTTTTAATGCGATTATTTGAATTTATAACTGCAATAAAGTTCATATGTCTACTTTCTTAAAATACTTAAATAGTGGCATAATACATTCTATGCCAAAAGCGGAACGTAGCCAATCCTTGTGTTTCATATAATGCAGAATGGTAAAATAAATAATACAGTACATTACAGTTTTCTCTATACAGAAATATTGACTCGCCCCATTTTCTAAATGAGTGTATTTGAGAAAATAAATATTTTAAGATTATTAAAAAAAATGTTACTGACTGAATTCGCATCGAAATTTTTAGGTATAAGGTCTTTGGAGACAGTGTATCGCGTTCTAGTTACGTTTTTATGGTTTTTTAATACATAGATGAAATAATATTTATAACTACTTATGCCGTATCTACATAGTAAATTTTTACCCATGAAATAAATTAAAATGGTACGATAATTTTCCATAGCAACACTTGAACAGAAATATCAAATTAGTGTAGTGCTTTTTTTACTTTACCTGTCTTCTTGACCATAGACTACTATTAATATACTAGTTCTTGACTGACTGTCTGACTGTGACTGAATTGACTGATAGAACGCGAAATTTGAAATACATACATATATTTATTTACATAACTTCTTTTTTGTTTTGTGTCTGTAACTGAAGATAATTCGCAATTTATTTAGAAGAATCGCTAATTACTTCGGAGTAAACCGGTAAGTTATTCAGTTTTCTAGATTAGTTATAAAATATCCATAAGCATACACTTTTTGTATCCAAGCTATTTAAAGCATAGATGGCTTTATTTATAAACATTTCCAAGGCGAAACACATGCGGCTTTTAGTCACTGAACGCAACACTGTAAACGAAGCACCTGACATGGGTTGTGTGGCAATTAATGTGATAATGATGATGAATTTCGTGCGCTGACTACTCTGTCGGCAATGTTTGAGGTTATGCTGAATATATCCAAAGATATGTTTTTTAATTGCTTTTTCTCTATATAAACAAGTAATGTTTTGATCTCGTACTATCTTAATGCAGAAGTATGCTAGTACTTCCTATATAACAACATACAAATACGTAATAGTAATAATAAACTAAATTTGATTATTTCATATATGTATCATTTACTTAGTACGTTATTTTCATATACCTACCTCTACCTATTACACAAAATAAGAAGACCAAATATATCCTCTCGCCTCCAATCTGTATGATATAATAAATAACATGAGTTGCTTAGTGCTTGAATAGTAAACCTATACATAATATTTTATCACAGATTATTTTGTAAACATATAAAATTTAATTGTTACTTCTGTTCTTTTTTATTTGAGGGTATATTAGAGAACAATAAAGCATGTTGGGAGTCTTAACAAAAACTATTAAACATACCTACATTTACACCTAAACACCATTTTTATACAGTCACTCCTAGTGATATTATGTAATGTAATTTGCATAATTGCACCAGATTTATGGCACAAATGAGTTTTGTTCAGAACATAATTATAGCAAATTGTCACATAATGTGTAAATAGTATTAGGCAAAATATAGTTTAAAATGTATTTAGAGTTCTAATTAGATTATTCTTTGTCAATTCTATTGCAATAATAAGCAATTGATGCTAAATGGAATATTCCCTGACCTAAGATAACTTATTATGTATGATACTAGATCTTCGCTTGTCATTAATTTCAAACCATATGAAGGCATTCACCATTTTGAAATCCTCAGTCAATGTAAAATTTCACAGAGGATTGAATTTTAGAACTTTAAATATGACAGTTGATGAATACTCATTTATACAATGATATATACTGAATGTCTCAGGCATATTTCTAGTCTAGAAACTTCTACCAATATTTTTTATCTTACAAAGAAGCAGGTCAATCTTTAACCTCTTGAACACCCTGGGTACATTACGAATATGAGGCTACTATGACCTTAACCGAACACTATTTGTTACAATAGATAAAGGAAATAGATAAGCAAGGTTCTAGATTTATCTACATGCAGAGGATAATGAGCAAGAAGGTATTGGCATCAGTCATTATCATTTCATTTATCTTAATAACTGTGATTTATGTTAATAATTATTGGTTATCATTTGTTAACCTGACACGGCACACCTGGCAGACCTGAGCAGGTGCTCAGAGTGCCCAGTGGGACTTAGAGGACTGCATAGGAGGCATGCATTACATGCATGTAGCCCACCTGATGATAACCATTGTGTGAATATTTACTGGGCATATTTCTAGCAGCATGAAAGTCCTTCTCTTTTGCCAGCACAGATATACCATAAGGTTCTGCAGAGTTTACTTACCGGACTACTTATGTACTAGAATACGTATGTATAATATATATACGTACAATTTAATTAATATTAGCACAGTGCGACATTGTCTGCTGTCGCAACGCCGCCGGGGCGGAAGATTGCGCTGCGCCTCCGTACACCATTGTGAAATAGTGCTAACGTCCTACACACTGCCTTCACGTAACGTTATAAATCCAGACCTCGCATTGTATGGTAGTTGTT
Organism: Drepana arcuata; assembly: GCA_016069955.1. Taxonomy (NCBI): domain Eukaryota; kingdom Metazoa; phylum Arthropoda; class Insecta; order Lepidoptera; family Drepanidae; genus Drepana; species Drepana arcuata. The sequence goes on from JACCPG010000335.1 coordinate 85,802, forward strand.
CTAGATTTAACTTCACTACTCAAATCTAGACGGGACTGATAATCTATTCATATATACATAACTAGCTGTGAGCCGCGTTTTCTCCCGCGTATAATGTCATAATCTTTGATAATGTCACTTAGGGTGAATGTAGCTTTCCAAGGGTGGAAGATTTTTCAAATCGGTCCAGTAGTTTCGGAGCCTATTCAATGCAAACAAACAAACAATAAAATCTTTCCTCTTTATAATATTAGTATAGATAGATCATCACGCCGAGCACTCACGCGGTAGGCAGAGACAGCAGAGAATCAGATCTCTCTAGACGTACGTATGTATATACGTCTGTCGCTTCATCCACATTCATCAACCATTTATATTCAGTGTGTTGTATGTAAATGCTTTCCGTGCGACTATATGGATCTTTGAATTTACCTAAATTATCGCGTATTAATGTTATAACGGTATACAGCAGCTACCTTCCTTTTACGTGCTATTAAAATCCTATGTTTTATATTAAGTTTGCGGGCATGTTTACGACCCGCCTATGAATACTTGCAACAACTCGAAATAATCGCATGTTGCCGCGAGTGAAGATTTTGAAGGTCATCTTGACTTCATTCGTTAGCTTTAATGTAATCTCTTGCGGCAAACATCACATTATTTATATTAATATCATTACGTCATCATAATATATAAAAAAAACTATTCTTTCCAATTCAACTTCGGGGATATATTATTTTAGGGTAGAGTGTACAACCTTGTTTATTGACTACCAAGCTATGATACATTATTTTCAAATATGTATATACTAGCTGTGCCCGCGACTTCGTGAACGGCTTTATATCTTTCGTAAAAATGATTTTTTTTAGTAAAATGTATCCTACACATATTCCTGGAGGTATTAGAAGTAACTTCTAATACCTCCAGGAATATGTGTACAAAGTTTCATGATGATCGGTTAAGTAGTTTTTACGTGAAAGCGTAACAAAAAAACTTACATTCACATTTATAATATTAGTAAGGATTTTACAATGAATCGCATAACCCTAAGTTGTTATAATTAAACTCACAGCTCTAATCGGAAAACTTTTGTTCGAGTTTTCCTTAATGGGTAAATTAATTTGTCACGTTCCATGGCTGGACAAAGACCTCTGCAGAACGAATAATGTTTGATAATAACCTCCTTATCTGTTCACCCTTCATTGAACGTCAGTTACAAGCAATAACGCTTGAGGATATTGCACTTTATTTCCTTTCTATCTCAATGTACCTACTTCGATCACAATTTCATTCAGCCAACCGTATCGTGAACAAGAGTAATTATTTACTGAATTTCATTTGCTTATGGACGAGTCGATATTGGTCCTGTCAGAACATAAATCATAATGCACCTTAACTATTTTTATATAAAGTTGATAATTGAATGCTACGTGTGACTAAGCCGTCTACATCTCCGTTGTCAAAGGATACTTAAACTTTGCGTACTCGTATTTAAGGTATAGTATCGTTAGTTTCATGTTTGAGAAGTCAAAGACAGCGCCGTTCTATATTTAATTCTACGTCGGGTATTCTAAGTACTTTCAGTGCGCTTGCCCTCGTTGTAAACACGCCCATGTAATATATAATGTACCTACATGCATTGTTATTGTCGTTACCGACTATACATAATAGACTCTAATCTTTGTTGCTTCCTTGTTTATGGAAGAGTGATTGACGCGCTTTAGTTAAATTGGTGTTTACAAATCTTCTCACAAGTGTCTCCGAGCGTAGGCAGAGGTGTGAAAGCACATTGTTGAATATATATTTAGGACTACCCGGTCACATTAACTTGACGCATGGCTTTGATGACGTCATTTTGGCGGTCAGGTACGGTGCGAAAAAAAAAGCATGTAGCTAAATAAAAACTATATTTTTTATTTTGGAGCATAGGTTTTATTTGTTAATCTTGCAATATGTTGCATCATGTATTTTTTATACAATATAATTGAAAACTATTTTGTTTGTTTTAAAACACTTTTAACACAAGATTCTCCCTTCACTGTGTATAGATTTCCCCATGTTCAAGAATTAGTAGTAACAAAAATAGTCCAAAATTAACAAAAACAGTCCAAACTTAAACAATAACGAAAACGTAACAAAATATCCAATAACAACAATAGCAACAGAAAACTAGTCAACATATCGACGCGCGTATCGGTAACAGAGATGCTAACCATACTGACGATTGCCGGGCGAGCTAAGGGAATGCGGGGGGAAGCGGGCGGGGCCTCGCATTCCAGCGATGCGTCAAGTTAATGTGACTTTTTTTTTATAAATGTGCCTGCGATTTCGTCCGCGTGGAATAATGACTTTGGGCAGAATTTTGAGATATTATATCTTATAGATACGTTAAGTATATGGTGAAGCTTACCAGCATTAGTGGAAACCACATCTAAATCGAGCAAGCCGTATCTGAGATTACCGTGCACAAACGCACGGAAAAAAACAGACAATAATCTGATAATCATTGTTTTGGGTGCTATTTGCGTTGACAAAGTTCCCGATAATATTTTTTCTCATATATCTTCCATACACAGACAGCGATCCGTTACATTTTTATTATATGTATCGATGATAGAGTGATAGAACTCAGATGTGTCCAGGGTTTCTCTCGATATTTACCTAGGGAGAGATGTCTCTCTCTGCCTACTCGGTGAAGCACTCGGCGTGACGGTATATGTATTCCGATACAAAATGTCCGAACCGGTTCATTTGCCAATATCTTATACATTGTTAATGCGTTAAGGTATGCATATCCGTGATCGTATCGCTTCTTGTCATTAAGTGACTGATTATTTTAGTATATTTCAGTGTTAATCTTCAACCAAGCACCTGGGGAAATACATACATACGTATCATAACGCTGAGTCCCTAACGGCAGTACATATACGATAGTTATTCAAGAGAACTGTAGGGGTGGTTGTTTTGTACTTTAATTTATTTAATTTAATTCAACAGAAATTAGTCTAATGTTATTAAACAACTGAATATATCTGATTAGTTACACCACGAGCTTTACGGTGAAGCAAAACATCGAGAGGAAACCTGCATACGTCTGAGAAGAAATTCAAAGGCGTATGTATAGTCGTGCTTGAGTAACGGCGATGGACTCGCCATCTGTCACGTTGGCACCTAATATACCTCTGGCGGAAAGTGGTTGTGTGGGTATTACCTATGCACCTCTGCCTACCCCTTCGGGGACCCATGTGGAAAGGCGTGAGGAATATATTCATTCTTGCATTCTCGTAAGGCTCCCCAAATGGGTAGCGAGAGGTGTGTAGTACCTGACACTCCATTTTCGCCTAGGATATGTTTAGGTGCAATCGTCACAGATGGCGAGTCCATCGACGTTAATCAAGTAAAATACAATACGTCTTGGAATTCTTTCTCAAATATATGCTGGTTTCCTCTCGATATTTTGCTTCACCGTTAAGCTTGTGGTGTGATATTCGAAGTTGCAATCTTTGTTTCGAACCACTCGGCCACTGCGGCTCCATATTAAACTTATTTAAAAACCTAGAGTTATGGGTTAATTTAACCTACTCAAACGTCTAAAGATTCAAATATCTTTGTATATTTCTACATGTGTATCGATCTCTAGATGCCTCGGAAGTCAGATCGCAGTTATGTATATGAAATGTGATTCTATTTGATTTGAATTATAGTTCAAACAATAATTCATATGATTACTTATCAGTTACAAACATGAATATGAGGTTATCGACATTAGGAATTAATATCGAAAAATTCCAAGATATACCTAATTAGCGTATGCGATAAATACTGTTTCCATTGGCTGCTAGATAGCAGTTAGAAAATTGGTTCTAATACATAGTGAATATATATAATTTGCGAATATACATATACATACTTATGATCAGGCCGAGCGTAGGCAGAGAATATAGAGCGCCAGCTCTCTCTAGACTTACATACCTCTTTCGCTTCGTCCATATTAATTTGCGAATATTGTAATGCGAAAGTGTGTAGAAGAGGTAGAGGAAGGTCGCGTCCCAACTACGTAGATCAAATCGACCGGACAATTCGACAAACAATGGTAAAGGAATGGCAAGAGTACTCGAAACCGGCGTTATACTCTGCTTACCCCGGGAAGGACGTGATAATATGCATAAATATATAGATTGATCATCATAGTTTTAATGCCCTGCTATTTCTTTTTCAGCCTTAAAACAGGCACGACGCAACTAAATCCTTAGTTGGTTGTGGTTGTCTGTAGTCGGGACAATATATATGGTCCCCGCTAAATGTCTAGCCATTTAGCTGCGAGTCTGTCGCCATCTCTCCGGCCCGACCATAAACGCATGCAGGTTTACTCTAGGTGTTCTTTACTTAACTAACTAAACCGATTAAATCGTTGTAAGATATCGCGTTTTTATTCAGAAACGTCTCCCACGGATGCAGGTTCAAAGCCCCGGGTATTTCAAGGCTATCATTTACGCAGTCAATTGGATGTCCACAAATTATAAGCTAGGCAACCGATGTTGAGTGTGTCGGCACTATGTGTATTAACAGGTTTTATTTACGCATATATATAGGCAACCTGCCTTTGGCTTAGCGTCGCTAAAATCTAATGACATTGGTTGATTTATTTTTTGTATATTCTTACATGAATAACGCACACCCTTTTAGGTTAAACATGGTTCAGATAGAGATTTTAATAGCTTGATTAACGCAGCTTAGCCGTGATGGCCGAGTGTTTCGAGTAGTTGTCTGCAACACAACGACTGCAAGTTAGAATCCCAAAGATACCAATGAGTTTTTCTGAAATTAAGTACAGTGATTAGTCACACCTAGAGATTTACGGTGAAGGAAACATCGAGAGGAAACCTGCATAGGTCTGAGAAGAAATCTTGAGTGACGTGTTCAAGTAACGGCGATGGACTCGCCATCTGTCACGTTTGCACCTAAAATGTATCTCCGGTGAAAAGTAGGTATGTGGGTACTACCTACACACCTCTGCCTATTAGTCCATTGAAATGTTACATTTTTTAGGCCTCACCTTGCGTTTCTTAGAGGACGCAATTTTATTTTTTTGATGTGTAGGGGGGGTAACTGTAAAGCTAAAATCAAGTTTGTGGGGTCGCCACCCTTGTCCCACGGCCGCCATCTTGAAAATCGGGGTTGAAACGGTTTTTACGATATATCTCTTAAACTATTTATCTGATAAAAAAAATTTGTTAACGTTTTTTGTTGCTAATTAAATTCTCTATAACTTTGGTCCAGTAATTTTTTGTCGTAAAACTATAAATAAAAAAGTTATAAGTGAAAATGTTCAGAAATTCGAGAAAAAATTTATATTTTTCGATATAACTTTTTTTTTTATCATTTTACGAAAAAACAATATCAGACCATTTTTGTAGATCGTTTTTTAAGGAACAACTTTTATAAGCAACATTTTTTCATTAAGTCAATAGCTAAGGTTTTACAGCGCTCCGAAGTGAGCACTATTTTTCAGTACTCTTAACTATACATATTTTATACATGGGTACTAATAATGTGTCATCAGTTATTTATTTATTTTTTTTATTTTGTTATTATAATTCTTTTAATTAGTAATTTTGCAATGTTATTAATAATTAATTATTGACTCTTTTCCTCACTACCCACGAGGTAGAGTCTGGAGGCGCGTTTTTTTTTACGTGGTATCCCCAATAGGCCTAATCCACGGTGATTTTATAAATTTGAACTACTCCGTCCTCGGTCTTTTCGATGGACCAGGCTGCAGCTCAGCATCGAATCGGTTTTCTGAATCAAATATCAGTGGGAGAACTGGAGAAGGAAGGGGTGTCAATGTCGGCGGTTCATCATCGAAGCCATTTTCGTTTGTTAATTCTGAGAGTTCCATTACGTTACTGCAAGTCTCTCCAGAACAATGGAAGCACACTGCGGAACATTTTAGCCCTGCTTTTCGACATCCACACATCGCTCCACAGTTTCCTTTGCATTTACAAAAGATCAATTTAAGAAGCTCAGGGGGTGCTGGAGGTTTAGAGCTCTGCACGGGCATTAATAATTTTCCACATTTTTTCCAGCCCCAGTCTTCAGGATCATTATTATTGCCAAGCCACGACTGGACCTGATGGTAGACTCGGAAAGTATGAAAGCGAGCTGTGTCTTGTGTTGGAGGAAGTGAAGATAAAGTAAATGTACTTTTTGTCACTGCCTTGGCGAATTGTTTGTATCTTAGGCTGTCAAGAGAATTATCATCTTTATTACCACCGTATAACGACTAAAAGATATAAGTTGAACGACAACTTCAACACAATATTCTCAGCTATTCGTACAGTAAGAGAGGTTAGAAATAATGATAATAATAATAGCAGCTGTTCTTTTGTTCCCTAATAGTCGCTTGGGTATTTTCTACCTGGACAGCATTCTCGGGAACGGCCGTCACATTTAAAATTATTTTAAAAATCAATAATTGTAAAATTCTGTAATGGAGTGGAAAAGAGTCAATAATTAATTATTAATAACATTGCAAAATTACTAATTAAAAGAATTATAATAACAAAATAAAAAAAAAAAATAAATAACTGATGACACATTATTAGTACCCATGTATAAAATATGTATAGTTAAGAGTACTGAAAAATAGTACTCACTTCGGAGCGCTGTAAAACCTTAGCTATTGACTTAATGGAAAAATGTTGCTTATAAAAGTTGTTCCTTAAAAAACGATCTACAAAAATGGTCTGATATTGTTTTTTCGTAAAATGATAAAAAAAAAAGTTATATCGAAAAATATAAATTTTTTTCTCGAAATTCTGAACATTTTCACTTATAACTTTTTTATTTATAGTTTTACGACAAAAAATTACTGGACCAAAGTTATAGAGAATTTAATTAGCAACAAAAAACGTTAACAAATTTTTTTTATCAGATAAATAGTTTAAGAGATATATCGAAAAAACCGTTTCAACCCCTATTTTCAAGATGGCGGCCGTGGGACAAGGGTGGCGACCCCACAAACTTGATTTTAGCTTTACAGTTACCCCCCCTACACATCAAAAAAATAAAATTGCGTCCTCTAAGAAACGCAACCCCAAATGTAACTTTTCAATGGACTATATCCCTTTGGGGGCTCTTGAGGGAAGGCGTCAAGATATATAATATGTAATAATCTATATCTGTGCCAGATTTAAATCCAATTCCGCTGTTTTGGCGTAAAAGAGGTAAAAATATTCTTACTAAGTTTCAGATTCAGTCACAAGATAACATTTATAATATTAGTAAGTAGGATTTACGCACATTGATCTATATTGTACACCAGTTTTGTACTTGGGATCACTTTTGTTCATAACTTTTAGGTACAGCTGAAAAGAGTTTTATTTTTACTTTTAGTCTAGATTGTGCGTCACGAGAAAAATGTATTAAGTCATTATCTCGTCGCAAACCGCGGATAAGAGCCCACTTGCGATTGCACTGCAGTATCCGATTCTGTGGCTCGATACTTTATCGAAATTTAAATTATTATTAGTACCTATTATCTCCAGTCCAAAGCTCATCCAATTTAATGTTGTTATTTATAATTTCATCGCATATATATGCCGCTATGTATACGCATATGTTCATATGTATGTATGTACATAGTATGTATGTAGCTCCAACGCATTATGCCTTATGGCATGTCAAAAATGTTTGAGGTAGAATTGCTCATCCTCAGGATACCAATTTACAGACGTTAGCCGTCTGTAGTGGAGATGGCACGCGATATTTCCTGAGCTTGAGTTTCGGAAACAACTACTAGAATAATGGCGAGACCTCCAATCAGGCAGTTCTTAGATGCTGTGCGATTCTCACTTCTTCAATTTGATCTATCTCGTAAGATTTGGCCAGCGTTTGCGATTTAAGCGTACAAAAATCCGTGGAAAAGTTTAAAAGATCTAAGCGCCAGGCACTTCGAGTCCCTCACGTGGTAGGCATAGAGAGCATTTAATATAAATGCAAAATTCTCAAAGCTTTACTCCAGAGATGCAGATATTTTATCTCAACACTACATTATCTTTTTCAACTTTGATGTGAAATCATTGCTGTACAGATTATAATTTGTATAATAAGGTACATTATCACACCACGAGGTTTACAGTAAATGAAAACATTAAAGGAGCCCTGCATACGTTTAAAAATGTATCTAAAGATATGAATAACAAAAAGATAAGAAAGGGTAAAGTCCGATAAGTAGAGGCCGAAACCTCTCTCTACTCTACCCCTCAGGAACCTATAATAGTGAGAAGACATTAAAATGAAAATAACACAACCATCTTATCGCCGAGACTAGTCAGAGGATATCGAGTATTCAGCCTCTTCACTCTCAAGTGATTGTTCAAGATCAACAATTGTCGCGTATTGTCGGTCTTAGCTCTCATACAATAATGTGTATAACTGCCAGGCCAGCCGCGTTGCATGACTGGAGTCTGGGCGTGATCGATAACACCAGTGTTAGGCAATTGTCGCGGACGGCACCACAATTGCGTACAGGTTATGACCACTTTAGAAAACCGCATCGCAAAGCTATAGTTTCACGTTGATATGTGGCCTATTTGCGAATAGTGTCAATCAATTGGAAAAAAAAAAGTATATTAGGTGCCAACGTGACAGATGGAGAGTCCATCGCCGTTACTCAAGCACGACTATACATACGCCTTTGAATTTCTTCTCAGACATGTGCAGGTTACCTCTCGATGTTTTCTTTCACCGTAAAGCTCGTGGTGTGACTAATCACTGTACTTAAGTTTAGAAAAACTCATTGGTACAATCGGGATTCGAACTTGCGACCTTTGCGTCGCAGGCAACTGCTCGAACCACTCGGCCACCACGGCTTCACGGCTTTAGTATGTATACATAATTTGCTCAACATTTAGCAAAGTGGTGTGTAAAGATGACATCGTCATCGGATAGCGTGATCGCTAAATAGGAAAGGATTTTGTTGTCTAGAGGCGTTGGTTCTTGTAGAGTCTAATACGCGGTTATCGCTTACCACCAAGTGCCCCAAGTGGACCGTATGTTCCCTTGCCACTTTAGTGGTGCTAAAGAAGATGGCATATAGAGTGCAGTCAAGTGGACTTCACCTTCACGTCACCTTCTTCTACCCCCAAAGGTTAATCCAACTATCGCATATATTATGTTTAAGTAATATTTATTTTGATAAGTTATCGAATTATATTCTTAAACAACAATGATATAATTATATTATAGGTACCTACTCGCAGTTGATTTCGCGTTTAAGAAACTTTGTCCAGGTATTTATTTGTGTGTAGAACAATAATAATAACCTGGGACAATTCCACACAAATTGACCTAGTCCCAAATTAAGCAAAGCTTGTGTTATGGTAACTAGACAACGATATATTTACTTATATAGATAGACATATACATAAATACATAGGACATCCAAGACTAAGGTGCAAATACTCGTGTTCATCACACAAATATCTGCCCTCAGCGGGATGCCCTCTACTGGATTCAACGTCGACTTGCCGTTGGACATATTGGTAGAGGCTGACTTCTGTGATTATTTCAGGTTCAATCCCAGTCACAAACAAACAAATACATACCTATGTGCTAAGCACTATTTGTTGTGTTTGTGTGATATGTCCCGAGTATTTATTACCTATTATTATGTAATCACTGATTTCTACTAGTCCTATGTCATAAATGAACTACTGAACGGAATTTGATGAAATTTGGCATAGAGATAGATAATTAGCTGGATTAACACATGATTAACTTTTACGTGAACTTCGTGAAATTTGCGCGGGTGAGCCCCATGGGGTTCTTAATTCATATCTCAATCTAAATTATTATATCGTGTCGCCTTCCCACAAGGATCCTTCAAGGGGTAGGCAGAGGTGTATATGTCCTACCGTACACACACATGCATTTTCTGTCAGACATATACTTAATGTTGCAGATGGCGAGTTCATCGCCATTAAGGCACGGCTATATGTACATACGCCTTTGAATTTCTTCTCAAACGTATGCAGGTTTCGTTTCGATGTTTTCCTTCACCTTGGATGTAAAAGTCAGAAACTTCGAAGTTGACAGTTAGCAATAACAAAAGTTGGATTCCCGCTATTGAAAAGATTTACATACAATTGTAGGTATGAAAACCAAGGGGCTCGTTCTTATTGATTTGAGTCATTTTTATCAAGAAATTTTATCTGGAATTTCCTCTGGAAAAGATAGTATAAGAGAATCGAACCCTAAATAGAGTCGTAATATAATTGATAAACGCGCCATTGGGGGCCCATTATCTCGAAGATAGCCCATTTCTCCGCGACCATTGCTACTGTACTCATAAGTGATGTGACGTGCAAGCGAACATTTACAATACAAGTCTACACTGTCAGCCAGTTAGTTTAGTCAATAGGATCAGTTTTGACTCGCTGCTGCGCGAGGGCAGACGTGTTAGTCCCGGAGCGCTCGCGCGATACTCCCACTTACGATAGTGTTATGTAAAAAAATCTTTCTTCTACTGCTTTCGTTTAAAGTGTTCACTAAAATTACATTCGAATTTGCTTCCGGTCATTCTTGACATTTCTTACAAAACCTCAATTAAGCAAACGTGCAGTAAAATTTTGGTAAGCTAATTAATTCGTTGATCAAATATGTATTAGCGTAGAATGTTAAATGAATATTGTGCGACAAATGTGACAGTTTTAAATGTGTAGTGTCGATTTCACTTTCTGTGTACAATTTCATGTAACATAACAATCGAATAGTTAAATACTTCAGTAGAAAACGATACGGCAAGCAATTTACCTGTTAGGTGCACGTTGTAACTCGACCTGTACGATAACCTCGTAATGATGCCACTTGATCAATAATTTAGTTTCGATCTGATTCTTTTAGTTTGCTTCATTCATGACTAAACACAGTTTTTGCATTTTACCGCTATCGTTATGGTGGTCATCCACGTTAATCCTGTGATAGGTTTTAATATGTCGCTTGAAGAATCCTGTTACATTGTCTGTAGAATTTTCGGTTTCCTGATCAAAATATTTATGCGCCGATTACGTGACGGCACGTGTCGTATCGTACGCATGAGTAATTTTAACGGGCCACGAAAAGCGAAATGCTATTTCACCATTTCATCTTCATATGTCATATATAAATAAACAATATTCTATTCTTTTCGATTCTATTCCGTGCTATTCTATTATGTTCTAGTCTATTCTGTTTCCACCGTTTTTAGCTGCCGCTTGTCCTCGTGTTGCATTTGTTAGTGATCGCCTCGACAATTTGATTTTTATTCAAGTCATGTAAATCACATTGACGAGCTACTCGTTCGACCTGATACGCTATTGCCTTGCCAGTTGACACAACATTTGCATAAGGAGTTTGTACTGTAATGTGTAGTAAATTTGTGCGCAAGAATTTACACGAAGTAAAAACATTTGTGAAAACTGCTCATTACAACATAATTTGGTTTCCAAGGGTTAGGGTTAGATACCCTTTGATCTCAACTGCCTCGATTTTACGCAAACAAACTCAATTCCATCTAATTTGCGTACAAAGGCAAGCATGATTTATTTTACTGTCACAAGTGAAGTACTAGTGCTAATGAAGTTTTGGTTTGACGCTAATGAAATTGACGAGTTCTGATCAACAAAATTTTTTTTTCCATACTAATCACATTTTTACATGTAATGCAAATTAATTGCAATTTTTGTACGTCAACGTCTGTTTTATCATTAACCCCTCGGCTCGTGTGAAAAGTTACATCAAAATGATGTTAAATTTGAGGTTTTGCCTTTTTTTGCCGCTTATGTATGTAATTCTGTAAGAGCCTTGTTATCATTACATCACTGTCTCCACTTGCATCGTGTGATCACGTCGCATACAGAGTTCACCTTTGTTATCACAGTTGGTTACACGCATAGACTCGCGTGATTAGATATCGCAATATATTATATCATCTCACCTTTGACATTGGATTATTTGACATTTCACCAGAAATTTTCGGATGTGCATGTTCTGAATCTGTTCTGTGCATGAACATTTCAAGTTCTCGCTTTTACTTTATTTTTACTTTACTTTAATGTTTATTGGTTAGGTTCAGAGTCTAAAGTTTTCCGCAACACTTGTCAGCTGATTTTAGTTATTTTTTGTGCTATTACTAGTATGCTTATTCCACGCGCGACCAAAGTCTTTGTCCTAATTGTTAATCTTATGAATGCATCAATAAATCGTTTGGATTATTTGATTACTTTGGGTTATGTAGAACCAATCTTTATGCTCTATTTTAACGACGGAAGATCTCTTCTATTCTGAGTGATCACTAGATCATCAATGATTTGGGACACCAAGCGTTAATTTCAGCCTTAGTACTAAGGCTTAAATTCCTGTAATTTTATCCATTCCTAGTATCTAATTCTGAATTAATTTCTAACTGCATTGTACTATCGCTGTAATGTTTTATATTGAATGTGTATTGTCTTCTCGTGTCTCGGCTCCACCCTTTGTTTGAAGAATTGCAACGTTCAAGTTTTCCATCATCTAACCCACGCGTGAACCTTGTTAGACACAAAGTTCGTTAGTTTATCGTTCACCAATTAGGTCATATTAATTATTGTTTTCATATCAATATCTCGTGATGTGTTGGTGCCTACAGCTGCGTTATCTATCACGCCTGTCCATCCACTTGGAGCTGAAGAGCTGACATTACGGATAGGTCACAGAACTATTCAATGTTCATGCATTCATATCGGATGAAGCGCTTAATACTTGCAAGTCGTCCGCGGCGTCAGTACGTCTCGGAGGCTGTGCACAATTTGTCGAATCAATTTATTTCGAAAATTAATCGAATTAAACAAAACTTTTCAGATACGAATCAAATAATCGAATGGTTTTTATTAAAAAAAATAGATACGAACAAAGTAACAATTCCATCCAATATACTGGGTGCGTGTTGGAACTGTAGTGAGTGGGGTGATGTAGTGAGTGCGCACGGGAACTGGTCAGCTATGGAGACAATGGTGAGCGTGTGGGCGATGATGGAGCACGTCAGGGTGGCCAGCGGCGCCGCCGAGCTGGCCATCTTCACCGCCATACTCTACTGGTTCTTCACATCCAGGTGCGTTTACCTAACTAAGTAAATGAACATTACAGAGTCACATCGACATTATATTCGTTGTTGGAAGCTGGATCTATCATAGTGTCTAGTAAATACGTCATAAATGTAGGGTGTGAGCTACTATAATATCATATAGTTTATGATTAATGAAATGAATGCTGAATCCTATGCGATTTAAGCAGAAAGAAAATAGCGCTAGTTCTCTACAATCTACATACCTACAGAATCGGTATCGTCCGCCGCGGCGTTATCTCTTTTTTGTTTTGTCTGCTTCTGAGGTTCGTATCATCCGAGTTAATTGCCTATATTTGTGCTATATTGGACATTGAAATGCAAAAAGAATTTTCAAAGATGACTGATGGTTCCAGCATTTAGGCCTAAACTAAACAAAACTCATCCGTTTTATTTGTATTGGAACAGATCTGCGTATTTCGTGTGTAGGTACTTCTCTACGGAAATGTACTCAATACAACTAATTCAAAGGTCATACTACTACGACGTGTAATCTATTTTCGAATCACTTAACCTCATTATTTTATTGGAACGTAACATAATTAGGTGTTTAAAAGTACATTAACACATATGTGGCCGAAGCTGATGATCGCTGCACATCTTCACTATACCTACTTAGTAAAAAATAACTACTTTCGTACTTGAGAGACTTCATAAATCTCTCAAATCTCAAATCATTTTGTCATGTTCATGAACATCACAAAATTATTAGTCCAGTTAAGAAGTGACACCAACGACTTTCGACTGACTGAACTTTATGGTGCTTACGTAGTAACACGAGCTTTACGGTGAAGGAAAACATCGAGAGGAAACCTGCATACGTCTGAGAAGAAATTCAAAGGCGTATGTATAGTTGTGCTTGAGTAACGGCGATGGACTCGCCATTGTCACGTTGGCACCTAATATACCTCTGGCGGAAAGTGGGTGTGTGGGTATTACCTATACACCTCTGCCTACCCCTTCGGGGACCCTTGTGGGAAGGCGTGAGGATATATTATTATATTATTATTATTATGTTCATGACAGAAAGAAGAACAGATAATAGTGCTGGTTTTAGAATGGAAAATAATTGGTGATTTACCGACCAATTTCTTTTTAACCCCTGTTCATCATTCAATGGCTTATTCGGTGTTTTACTGGCATAACGAGTATGGAAGCTATCAGCTTTGTATAGTCAATTCTAAGAATGGCGGGTCATAATAATCTTCAATGGGTAGTGGATTTTGAATGATGTCAATCCTCAACTTATTGCAAAGGCATAGGGGAAATTAGAAAAGCCCTTTCGGATAGACGTAATGGGGTTTTTGTTATGCCATGTTTCATGATGCTAGTGGTCGTACGTGCCAATGCAATCAAAATTCAAGAATATTTAAGTGACTGTGGTGTCTAGTGAGCTTCAGTGTTTTATTGTAAAATTTTATAATTATAAAAAATAGTCGTTAAGTACATCCCTCGCGCACTCTTGAATAATTATGGCAAAAGGTACAATCCCTGCGCTCGGTTCGCTCCTTGCTTTCAAGAAACATTTGTTTGTTAAAAGTACGTATTTTATATACATATTATGTATCGTTGCTGCCGTGGTACCGATGACTCTGTTTGCGAGGTTAAAAAGCAAACATTTGCAAGTATGATTTCGGTGTCCTTTATAAGTTTAACAAATTGTCGACGTTGCAGTTTAGTTAACGGGATAAATTCTTATACTCAGGTGAGAAGAGCGGTTGCACCTATCATTAAATTCTTTACTCCAAATTACCACAATAAAATATATTGCTATCATTTTCTATCATCACGCCGAGCCCTTTAAAGGCAGAGAGTATGAAGTGTAAGAAGAGGTAAGTCTGGAAAAACCTAGCTCTATGTACACACTTTGTCCACATTCATCAGTGTCTTAGGCCGGTTTCGAATACTACGTACCGTTCCTACTCTTAATAATTCGTGATTGACTACTTATTACGTACATAGTGAATCTAGATTTCCCGGCACCGTTTCAATTGGTATAATAAAATCAAAATCAAAATATTTTATTCAACGTAAGGGACACAGGGAACACTTATATACCCAAGATATGGTTACGCTTTAAAGTATTTGATTCTCCTTTTCACTCTGGAACAATAAGTTTTAACGTCCATTTTTTAACGTCTTGTGATCACATTTGGCTATTCTTTGAAAACAAAATATATATGTGCATTAATATTGTCGCTCCCTTCATGGGAATGGCAGAACTAGTAGAGCGCCAGTTCTCTAGGCTTTGCTCTTTCACTTCATCCGTATTCATCAGCCACTTCATACAGCTCGCCGGTTTCTTATCTCTTGTCTTGGCGTTCTCATCCTTGGGTGTTCAATCGATTTATATAATGGAACAACAAAAGACTTTGTTTTTCTTACGCTCGAAACTTTTAAATGGTTATTGTTAATTTGTATTTATTTTAAAGGCATTTAAATAAATATATACATTTAAAGGATCAGTGGTCGTATTGGTTAACCTTTGGCCTCGCTGAAACCGTCATTTTTATTTTTGTAATTGATGTGATCCAATGTCGAACTGTTTATTTACGTACGTAAATAAATGCATACCATATGCATTTGTATGTATCTACAATCAACATAAGGTACCTAACCCGAGACCTTAGTAACAATTACCATCAACGTGCCAGTGCGTGAAAGAGACAGATTTATAAATAACACCTAAGTCTATACCTTTCGCACTCTTGAATTTTGATAGCAATATCTCGTTATGTTAAGAACCCGGTCATATAGGCGCAAGGAAAATTTTCAGTGAAGTAGGGTGAGCAGCGCGCGAGTTATACCATGGTGTTGTATCCGTACATAGGCGGCGGTAACCGCTTACCATCAGGCGGACCGCATGCTTTTTTACCCATTTGGTTGTATACAATCCAGCAACTTATGTTTGCTCACTTAAATACATACATATGAGCATAACATCACACCCAGTGGCGTAGCTACCGGAGGGATAGACGGGGCAGTGCCCCGGGGTCCCCAAGTTTAGGGGGCCTCTCGGACTCTGACCTACAAACCAGGAATTTAATAATGGCAACTAAGTTCAATTTTTTTTCATTAAAGTTAGTTACAATGTGCATTATTTGGTTTTAAATTTTATTATGGAGCCGCACGCAGCTAATAATTATCTCTATGCCACATTTTATCCAATTCCGCTCAGCCGTTCATGCGTGATTAAGTTACACACAGTCACAGTTTCTCATTTATATGTAACATTATTACGATAATAATGCTTTTATGCACAAATTATATTATGTTTATTCATATAATTGTATTCAGATGTTATCAAAATTACATCATCATAATGAAGAATAGAATTCAATTTGAGTGGTAATGCGATTTGTATCTTCTAATAACTTTATTATATAATGATTAATGGTATATGTATATTAATGGTATAAATATATATAAAAGAGCTGTGGTGGCCGAGTGATTCGAGCAGTTGCCTGCGACGCAAAGGTCGCAAGTTCGAATCCCGACTGTACCAATGAGTTTTTCTGAACTTAAGTACAGTGATTAGTCACACCACGAGCTTTACGCAATGAGGCAATTCATGAGGCGTAGGTATAGTCGTGCTAGAGAAACGGTGATGGACTCACCATCTGGTGTCGTACTTACTTCCTACATACCTTTACGAGAGAATAATAGTAAATTATGTTATGTTTTTATTATTTTATATGCGTATCGACCTTTTTCACACGTTTTTAGAAGCTTGGTATGAATGTATGTATCCTATGTAAAGGATTCTTCGAGCGCGATTTTGTACATACTGTTTGAGTATTTTTTTATTTATACATCATTTTCCTTACTTTTTATATCAGCTTGTAACAAAAGCGTGGTTTTTTACTGTTTATGCCAATGAGTTGACACACTGGCATGCAGCCACCGCCTGTGAACACTTGCAACAACAATACCTAGTGCTAACATGTGCACTATGACATTTTTTTCGACACATCCTCCGTTTTGTACAAGAATATGGTTTGACAAAACTTCCCCCCGAAGCACCTCGGCATCAGTCGTGTATTGTTTATCGAGTAAAGATATCTTCATATGGATCTTACATAGATACTTACATATCAACACGCTAAGTCCCATCATGGGTAGGCATGAGAGACAAAATCGCGCTGTCTTCCAAACATGAACTATGATTGGAAGACAAGCTTCAACTTCATCCCACAATCTACTGAGGGTCTTTTGACAGAGGGAAGCGTAGAATCTTATAGAGCACGCTGAAGTGCCCCATCTCTGTACATATCATTTTTCTATACGTGTGTATGTGACTGAACACCTCACAAAACACACATTTAAAAAAGAAATTATTATTAAATAATGTTTCTATTTGCTTACAGTCGCGTTGCCGACATGTTGGAGGTGGTCGGCGAACGCGTGGGGGGATGGTGCGGCCGCGACACAAGCAGTTCGCTGCGACAAGCGATGCGCGCGCGCCGAAGACCCCACCAAAATGACGTGTACGCCAAACTTGATGCTGATGTTGCGGTAAGTACCGGCATACCCGAAATCGTCGATAGTTTATTTTATTTATTTATAGCCAATTGTGTCCCACAGCTGAGCAAAGGCCTCCCTCCCGTCCTCGAGCGCTACCACCTACCAACTGCTCAGGTGCATGACCAGTTCGTCCCGCTATCTTCTTCTTGGCCTTCCACGTCTGTGATTCACACTCTGTGGGGTCCATTGTGTCGTTCGTTTGGCCCGCAACTCGTCTGACATGCGACAGACGTGTCCAGCCCAATCCCATAATCGATACATATAACTTATGTTACATAATGCTAGGGGTACCTGCGGAGTTATTTGTATATCATCACGGCGAGCCCCTTCCTTTCGCGTAGACAGAGAGAGTAGAACACAAGTTCTACAATTCAGTAAGTTCTCTTTCACTTCGTCCACATTCTTCGCGTACCCATCCTATTTGACCCTGTAACTTTTGTTTTTAACACGAAGAATGGTCTACTTTTGTAAACTTCTGGCTAAGATAACTTTGGTCGTTAGACTGTCCGTTTCTGCACAAGATTCTCATTTCTCTGTCCCGGTTCAGAATAAAAATAGTTTTGTTTGAAATGCTCAGCTAGTGTTGATGACGTCAATACAAACCTAGTTCGACAGGATTGATAACGTGAACTAGCTGAAAATGGTTGGGGAATTGCTTATTTACTTTTAAGTATTGCAAGAAACAGGTCTTAAGACATGGACATGACGGATAGCAAATTTACATATTTCTTAGTATTATTATAAACGAAAGTCGCAATTGTATAACTTTATAACTTACTATTGTAAATTGGGTATTTATTTTAATGTATTAATATTTGCATGTTGTTACTGAGCGCCCTTACGAAAATTTGCAATTCTTGACAATAACCACTCAGTATTTAAGTATGGACTAACTGGTTAAAAACCATCACAAAGAAATGTTAAAACTCCTAATAAAACTACTTTAGTTTTGAAATTTCCAAAGGTTACAAAAGAGTTTCCTTCCGCGAACGCTCAGGCTGTGGAATGAGCTCCCCGTTGAGGTTTTCCCTGGAGAGTACAACATGGAGTTTATCAAGAAGGGTTTGAAGAGATTCCCGCACGATCGGCAATGCGCGAGTGATACCCCTGGTGTTGCAAGCGTCAATGGTCGGAGCTAACCGCTTACCATCAGGCGGGCCGCATGCTTGTTTGCCACCCAAGTGGTGTACAAAAAATAAGACATCTGACCCTGACTAAGATTCTCAGAATTCTTTTATCAAACGTAGGACATAACGGAACCTCCTTTTAAATTGGACTGATATAAGACGTATAAAGAAATGTTTAGGTACGCCGTAATATCGAGCTTAAAACCGGTTCCATCGGGTTTGATCTAGATTATAGGATCGGTGTTCCCGCAAAAGTTACTATCATTGGAACAAGAGAATATATGTATGTACATATATTTATATGTATATATGCATTTATCTCGGACCTCCAACGATACGAACAAATTTTATGATACATAATCATGTCTGTTTTGTCATTAAATGTATATGATAAGAATATAACGGTTCAGTTACTACTAATTGTCCGTAAAATTGACGATGAACATATAATTATTAATTAATTAATATAATTATTAACTACATGGATGTCCATGTAGTGATGATAACTAAGCTCTTATTTTCGTTGTTAAAATCAATTGAGGACCGTGGTGGCGTGTTGTGTGACAGTATCTAAGCTTCAAATATTGCTAGTTTGAACCCCAAATGTATGAATGAGTTTGTCTGTACTTAGTACAGAGTTAAGTCCCATGACGAGCTATATGTTGAAGGATGAAATTGAGAGAGAACCTGCATACGTTTGAGAAGAAATTCGAAGACGTATGTATTAATACTTGTGATTGAAAAACGGCGATGGACTTACCATCTGTCATTTTAGCATCTAAATAAATCTTTAGTTAAAAGACAATGCTGAGTAACGCCTCTGCCTACCCTTTCGGGGACCCTTTTGGGAAAGCGTTGTGTGTATAAATTACTTGCTAGTATTACTTTGACATTTTATTATAATTCTAATCATTTTATTTTGTTTGACTAAGATTAACTGTCATGGGTAGATAATTCTCAGTTTTAAATTAAGTATAGTTCTATTGTATGCCCACTATTAGATCACCCGCGTTCATAGTCGCGGCAGCTGCTAATCATCAGTGGGATCGTAAGCATAACCACTATTGGTATAAAAAAACATCGAGAGGAAACCTGCATACGTCTGAGAAGAAATTCAAAGGCGTATGTATAGTCGTGCTTGAGTAACGGCGATGGACTCGCCATCTGTCACGTTGGCACCTAATATACCTCTGGCGGAAAGTGGGTGTGTGGGTATTACCTATACACCTCTGCCTACCCCTTGTAGGAAGGCGTGAGGATATATTATTATTTTTTCTTATAAAAAAAAAGGATAATTATTCCGTTCAGTGAAATGTACTAAGTATTCGAACACACGACTTTGCCGTTATCATTTATCTCGTGTCGTAATCGAACTGGTTTCATTATCAATGCAATCTTATCGCTCCAAGTTCAAACCAAAATTTTGCAAAGATTTTGCAATGGCAACGGTTGTAATTTATCTTTACTCTTTAAAGATTTTAAGCAGTTATCGCGGCTTTCAACATTTGGTGCCTAGCGTGATGCCGACTCGGAAGCATATCGGTGTTTATTCAGAAACTCTTAATATGAAGAAAAACTAAGTTCTACATGTATAAATGTATCGTTACAGCAGTTAGATATCCCCACGCCTTCCGACAAGAGTCCTTGAAGGGGTAGGCAGAAGTGTAGTACCTACACACCCACCTTCCGCCAGATTTGTATGCTAAATTAAGGTCAAAAATGTGTGTTATCAATGTATTATTTATATTTATTTGCTTCCGTTCATTGACCTTCACACAAATTTGAGTAACTGTTCCATTTTCTAAGGCACCCTGTATATAAAACAATCTCCTTTGTTGACAGACAAGAACAGCCTCCTTGTACAGAGTGAAAGAAGAACCTGTTGTGCCAGCACCTCAGCCGCAGACTAGACCCCCCGCTGGTCTGGCGTGCGCCAGATGCGCTCCCCTTTCAAGGGTGAGTTGGATTTATAATTTTGAAGGGGAACATCAACGTGACTCAAGAGGAAACCTGACACAGTTTGGGAAGAAATTAAAATGTATCGTGCTTGAGAAACAGCGATGGATTGTCCTGCAGTGGTGTGTGTACTACATACCTCTGCCTACTCCTTTGGGGAGATGTATGTGGGAAGGTGTGAAGATATCAAATCTTCTAATAATGCTGAATATATGTTATAATTATAATAAAATTACTATTCCGACTAGGCTAATTATACACAAATAGTCCTTGCCCTAAATATAAGGCATAGGGGGCGTCCATAAATTACGTGATATGTTTAAGGGGGGGAAGGGGTCGAGTCAAATCTCATCTAATCTTACGTTGGAGAGAGGGGTCTCGGCAAAAATCACGCAATCCTTTTTCTGATTAAACAAAAATATATGTACTTCTTTGGTCCATTTAATCCAGATTGAACGTGCGTAAGATTTAATCTTATAATTAAACTCTCAGCAATATTGATTACTAGTCTTAAGTAGTCGTAAATAAAAGCACGAAGCAATTTTTTTTTCTTTTTACAATATAAATCCAACGCGTTTACGTAAGAAAGCCATATTTTGAAAAATCTCACGTGAGATTGGGGGATGGGGGAGGGGGTTGAATAAAATCTCACGATATCTCACCAGGGGGGAGGGAGTTACAGAAAATTAAAAAATACACCTCACGTAATTTATGGACGCCCCCATAACTACCGTAGGAAATCTAGATGCATATCTTTATAAACAAAACATAGAACATCCATGTCGAACCCATCACCTTTAGTGTTTCAGCCAAGAGCTCTGACCACCAGATCAACTATTGCTTCTCCTTAAATGCTGTGGTAACCGCTTACCATATCGGATCCCTTTCTTCTCATGACGTAGAATACACAAACATTTTGGTTTTGAATGCGTGAGTCACATATCATGCAGAGACAAATTCTTAAAACAATGAAAATTTTCCCGTTCAGAACAAAAAGCCTTTTTTCCCCCTTTGTTTTTGAAACGTGTTGTGCTACGCGTTCAATGTCAGTCACATAGTCACACTATCGCAAAGGACGCTCCCTTTGTACGATGCACTCGGTTCCTTTGTTCGATTGGAATGGTTAAATATATTTGCCTGAATAATTGATAACGTAATGTCCAAAGTTTAATACATATTATAATGTATTTAGCACTGACATTATTACACTTCCTCACTGTGCTGCGTAGTAAGTAGGTGACATTAGTTGACCCTTAGTAAATTTGAAAATTATACCTAAAGGTTTTAGTAGCACTATACATTTTGGTAGAAGGCCACGTTTCACATTACGACGGCGAGCATGTATGGAGAGACTGATGAAGCGAGCGAAAACTTGGGCCTGCTCGAATTGTAACTGTACATCTTTATTTTCACGCTTTCCCAAAAGCCAAAGGTAGAGATATCTTTAAGTGCCAACGTGACAGACGGCAAGTTCGCTGCAGTTTCTCAAGCAAGACTAAACATACGCCTGTTTCTTCTCAAACGTATGCAGGTTTTCTGACTCTATTTTCCGTGATATGAAATGTTTGGACGTGTTATATCTAACTTATGTTTATATTATATCGAATGAAGTGTCTCAAAGAATGGAGATAATGTATACGTACGTGCTATTGGATGTTTGTACAAAATTCTACAAATAAGGGTATCTAATTAACACGGTCAATGTCGTAAACATTAATGCGCACGATGTTTTTTAATGTTTTTCGTGTGAAGATTACCGATTATTCTCCTTAATACGACTTCCGTATGACAAGATCACATGAAGGTCATGATTATACTCTATAATCACACTTAGTCCCTTACGGCGTATTCAGAGAGGGAACAGAGCGCCTGTTCTCTAGACTTACGGACCTCTTTCGCTTCATCTATATTTCTCAGTTTCATTTTGCTTGTTTCGAATACTCTTGACGGTCCCATTAGAACTTTTTTATTACCGCAAAAGTGGCAAAGCATATGCGGGCTGCTTGATGGTAAGCGGTCATCGCCGGTACAGCTGCCTATGTATGCTTGCAACAATAGGGGTATCGCTCGCTCGTTGATAGTGTTAGATTTTTGACAGATTGATTTCTATATTATGAGCAATTTACATATTTTTCAACTATCGTTACATAACATAAGGCCGTTGTCTTGACCTAGAGGCATTTACATAACTTATCTGATATTTTTTATAAGAAGAGTGAGTTGTATGCCAGACGGCTAACATCTGATCTAAACTGTTGCTGTGAGTCCACGAGGCAGACCTGCGCTGAATACCTTAAATTGGCATGTGGTCTTATTATTTCTGTGAGCCTGGTACATCCTACTGCTGGGAAATGATCCTCCCAATTATTTTCAGGGGTGTCTGTTCAATGCTAGTGCTATCCAGTCCTCCTATTATGTGTCCACATATTCTCTGCCTTCCATTCTGTGGTCTCCTTACCTAGACGTGTAATTGTACTATAATATTCATTGTACTGTGACTTTATTATATAAGATGAACTTTTAATCGATGCGTCTTGTATATACGTATAACATTTATAAAGAGCATACTCCCGGGTCATACTCCCTGCATCCCGCGACCCCTTCGACTAGACATTTGTGGGACGCGTCTTCGTGGATGGCTTTCTCTATAGGTATAGAATTGAAAGTGAGGCGGTGACGGACTCGCTTTCAGTCACCTACAGCCGGTTAATTTCATGTAATAAAATAATAATAATAATAATAATATACGCCTTATTACCTACTTTCCGCACCTGTAATAAAAAAAAAGATAAAAGTCTCGCTAGCATTCTTTCCTAGGAGTTAATGTCGTACGTTGGTATAAAATCGATAGTTCTTGAAAAACTTATCCACAGATAAACATTATGACAGTTGCCAGGTGTTTACTCTGTCTTTGTTAATATAATCTATCGCTTCTTTATCGGACGCCAACAAAGCTGTATTCAGGCTCAATTCACAAAGTGCCTCTACTTTATCATGCGATAGTTCAACAACGTCTTTTGTCTTACCACAGACATGATTGTTTTAGCGAATTGCTTTGTGAATTAACTCTATTGTGCGAACGGATGTCGCTACATTTATATTATCACTAGCTCGTCTGTATCATTACTGCTTGTTTTATTTGGCTGATAGACTCGAGACAAAGTATTTCTGTACGACTTAATCCGGTTAGTAGTGGGTACAAAAAAATGTTACACACTACTGATTAATAATATAATATAATATAATATATCCTCACGCCTTCCCACAAGGGTCCCCGAAGGGGTAGGCAGAGGTGTATAGGTAATACCCACACACCCACTTTCCGCCAGAGGTATATTAGGTGCCAACGTGACAGATGGCGATCCATCGCCGTTACTCAAGCACGACTATACATACGCCTTTGAATTTCTTCTCAGACGTATGCAGGTTTCCTCTCGATGTTTTCCTTCACCGTAAAGCTCGTGGTGTGACTAATCACTGTACTTAAGTTCAGAAAAACTCATTGGTACAGTCGGGATTCGAACTTGCGACCTTTGTGTCGCAGGCAACTGCTCGAACCACTCGGCCACCACGGCTACTGATTAAGATACATTTAAATATGTAGATAGGACAGACTCACAATTTAAAGTTTTCAAAATTACGGATAGAATAAAGATTTTAGTCTCTTTTTCTGTACGATCTTTATAGAATTTGACTGAGTAGTCAAAATATAAATCAAATCAAATCAAATCAAATCAAAATCTTTTAAAACTTTTAAAATTTTAAAACGTCGAAAAAGAAGCTCGGTTCGGGTTGGTCGCTTCCATGGAGAAGAACCGGCAAGAAACATAGTATACATTATATATATAAGTATATATATTTAAAACCTATTTGGATAAAAAAAAAAACTTACGTAACTTTGAGTTTGTTACGAACAATGTATGTATAGGAGTAAAACGCAAGCAATATAAATAATACCTATATTGCAAATATGTTTGATTTAATACCATACTACTTACTATTCTTGCCAAATTGTCCAACAAATAAGAATGGTTTTAGAAATATTTTGTACGACGTTTGTATATAATTATCATCAATTATAACTTATTATATCAACATCAATTGTCACGTTGGCACCTAATATACCTCTGGCGGAAAGTGGGTGTGTGGATATTACCTATTATAATTATAACTGTTACCACATTCGGTGCTATCGAAACGAGCTCGTCTCTCGCAAAATGCTCGCATGCCACGCACCAGGTATGTGAATTGCGTTATACAGGAACACAATCGGCGATCTAGATCACCATTGTGCTGCGGCCTTTCGTGACTCTGAGTATGTGGCGCTGGTAGCGTGATCGTAAATAGCCTGCGTATTTTGTGGTTGGTTTCCAATGATGATTTTACTAGCTATGCCCCGCGGTTTCCGCCTGCAAACATTTGATTTCTTAATAATAATAATAATATATCCTCACGCCTTCCCACAAGGGTCCCCGAAGGGGTAGGCAGAGGTGTATAGGTAATACCCACACACCCACTTTCCGCCAGAGGTATATTAGGTGCCAACGTGACAGATGGCGAGTCCATCGCCGTTACTCAAGCACGACTATACATACGCCTTTTTAATTTCTTCTCAGACGTATGTAGGTTTTCTCTCGATGTTTTCCTTCACCGTAAAGCTCGTGGTGTGACTAATCACTGTACTTAAGTTCAGAAAAACTCATTGGTACAGTCGGGATTCGAACTTGCGACCTTTGCGTCGCAGGCAACTGCTCGAACCACTCGGCCACCACGGCACATTTGATTTCTTTGTATGTGCATATTATTTTTCGTACCTTTACATACATACATACTACATACATACATATAATCACGCCTCTTTCCCGTAGGAGTAGGCAGAGACCACTTCTTTCCACTTGCCACGATCCTTACATAATTCTTTCGCTTCGTCCATTTTCATTATTCTCTTCATACAGCGTTAGGATAAGGCGCGCAAAAAGTTAAATTATCTTGTCCGTGTTTGGTTTTCATTTCGTCATAATGAGACCTTCGTCTATTGAATACTGGTTTTCGCCCCAACATTAAAACATAGCCTAGGTTGAAACGTAGCGAAGAATCTACCTCTGTGATAAATTTCACTCTATTCTGTTCAGCTGTTCTGGCGCAATTGAGTAAGAAGTTTATGGACAAACTTTTGCATTTCTAATATTAGTAGGACAGCTCAAAGTTTACACGCATTTACTTCACTCTATCTTTCGCTCATAGATGGACTACGAAGCTAGGATTGTTGTATGGCCTTTCCCCTGTTTTGCGGGAAAAAAAACGCGGTTTATAAGAGTCAATCTTAGCCATTAGTGTTACAGAGCTTACAATGCTTTATAACGTCATTAACTTTACGGCGAAGAAGAATAAATAAAAAAAACCTAACTCGTTTCTAAACTCGTACCTGAAAGGGAGCTACATACTCAACATCTGAACATATCCTCGGCGGATAGGGACGAAAAGAACAAGAAATTGTTATTGCAAATCACTGTACCCCAGGAGTTCTTGTGGGAAGGTATGGCAGACAGTGTGAATGGGACGGATTCGTTAATGTTTACCGTTTGGCCTTTTTGCGCTATGATGGCCATAACGTGTCATGAAAGGCTGATCTTTCGTCCTCAAAAATACATTTGTACTTCCATTATTCCGTCGAAAATAAAGAAACCACACATTAACAAATGATAAAAGGAGTTCACAGACCTTTTGACAATAAGTAAATTCGATTGACGGACAATGCTTAGCTGTGTTGGCTGTTGATTGTGAAATTGGTGTCAGCTATTGAAGAAATGCGTTAGGATTAATTCCTTTTTTATCTATATCTCTTTTCTTTCTATATCTTTTCACACTTCCGCTGCCACCGTATATATTTGGAGTGAATGAATAGTAAAAATGCAAAGTAGGTCGGTAATATTTAATTTCTGTCCGTAACGTGACCTGCGTTTTTCGTAGTTTTATTTTGATACTTTACCCCACAATTTATTTTGCATCGGGGTCAAATAAAAACTATGTTTTTTTGGCAAACAAGCATACGGCCCACCTGATGGGAAACGGTCACCGTAGCCTATTTACGCTCACGATACCGAAGTATCACTTGCGTGTTGCCACTCTTGTGTTCGGGAGAGTTATAATGTGTTGGCAGCATAAGGTTTAATCCCTCTGCTTCCAACACAATGTAACAATCCTCCCCCCTCCCCAAGGAGCTCATTACTGGAAACCTTATTCACCACGTAGGAACACAACACAATAAATTGTGTTATTTGGCTACGGACTTCTATAATGTGGAGGTCCTGCCCCAGTCGGGCAGCTCCAAATTCGAACGGGAAACCCGTTATGCACTATCTCTCTCAACGTATAAGATGTTTATTCTTTTTAAATCCACTAATATAGCAAACAATCACGCAGCCCGTCTGATGGTAAGCGGTAACCATCAGCAAGCTGCAACACCAAGAGTACCGCTCACGCGTCAATCCATAACAATATGCATAACATATAGTCACACCTATTCCTTCACGGGGTAGGCAGGAAGAGTAGAACGCCGATTCTCGCTAGACATTCATCAGTCCCTTCATACATGCTTGCCGGTTTCGAATACTCTTGACG
>JACCPG010000335.1:114152-186788 GCA_016069955.1 Drepana arcuata
TGTTTTCTTCACCGTAAAGCTCATGGTGTGTGTGACTAAATCACAAGAGCATTGTGAGCAAAGTGTTTCTCTGTTTCGACAACGGGAGTAATTCAAACTTATTTCAAACTATCTGTTTATAGCGACGCGCGACGGCACACTAGCCCGGTTCTGCTAATTCATATGAAAGCGATATGAAACCTAACGACGTATTGTATAAAGTCGATAGTTGACGATTTACTCGTTAGCATACATGCTCGCTGATGAGGCGAATGTACGTGAAGTTAAAGAGGTCTAAAGAAGACTAGCGATCTACTCTCTATCTCACGAGGGATTCGTAGTGATGGTATTTAGTTAATTTCGCTTGCTGACTGTTCTCTTATCCTAATTTCGACTTTAATTTGTTGTAATATACAGTCTAAAATAACATTGTCTTATCTTAAAAAGTGGTTTCGCATTAAGAACGTAGCTGGTTGTAACACTTGTTAAAATGAATTTTATTTATTTACATCTCGTTATTATTCAATTAAGGTAATATTTGCTCCATTAAGTATTCTGATATTAATCTTAACAGCAGACGTGATCATTAATTGGGCAAGTACTACTTATATTTTAACCCGAGAATGTATCATTTAGTGGGGTAACTACGTTTTCGTAATGGTCATTGTTATGTTATGAATGAAAAGCGGTACCGATTGACATTCCATTGATACTACTGTAAACATTGTAAATTAAGCATAAACAAGCGCAACCGTTTACGACCATAGTGCGCTTGTGACTGACTGTGAAATAAATGTCAAACGAAAGCGGAAAGCGAATATAGTTCCGATGCGATGAGTAATCGCACACTCCGTTGACAACATTCATTCATCGGTGGCTTCTGAATGTGGTCGGTTTATATTCCATATTTAAACACGAAGGTGGCGTGACATCCCACCGACCAACCGGAGCGCGGCGCCCTCACGGTTAGAGCGACGACCTCGGCCATAGCGCGTAAACCGATGTAGCTTAACACAATCGATTGTATTCGCTATCATAATTTATCGATTAAATTTCATTCGATCATACAGATCAGGAAGGTGAACAGAAACAGGCTTTTAATGATGACTTGATAATAATTTCAATTGTATGTCTTCACTAAATAAATAAATAAATTAATTGACTTCAAGAACCCACCAGGATCCACGAGTATTATGAATTCACCGTCCGAAAAAAATTTTGGTGCTCAAATTCTACTTTTTTTTTCATTAATCTTTAAATTTTGTGATATTTAAGCGAGTTGCTTCACGATGCTCTTTTCCTTCACCTTAAAATTCTTGGTTATCAGACCAAGAATTTTAAGGTGAAGGAAGTCACGATATGTACTCAAGTTCAAAAATCTCTATGGTACCGTCTATCGACTACCTATTTTAACGACACTGCCAGTACTGCATAAAAACCGCAGAACTTTACGTTATATAAAATAAAATTTGTGATTTTATTTGAAAAACAAATTTCACTGGATTCTTACGCAAAATAGGACGTTGAACGCCAAATTCCGCCATTCTCGGAACGTATTCATCATATTGTTACTGATGTTATCGCCTTACAAGTTCAACTACTGCATAAGATCTATAGCGATTCCTCGTGTTCAAATCATTTCAATTCCTAGTTCGAACATTTTCTCATAGAGGTTTTATCTACATTGCATTTGAATTCGTCAGCCGACCACGTGGAATTCCTAGTCTAGCATTAAGCGTGTGTATTTTTGGCATTGGTCGGCTATTTTGTTGTCTCCGGCGACAGTTTGTAGTATAAATAAAATTACTATCGTTCCCACCCATACATTGCATTGGGATCCGTCTGGTGTTCTTGAATCGAATAACCTATGATATCAAATCATTAAATTGATTAGGACAAAATGTTCGCTACTGAATTTTTTACTTAAATGTACATGTAACTTCTCGCTTACCCACAAGGTTCCCCGAAAAGAGGTAGGCAAACATGTGTAGTAACACACCCTCTTCTCCCTCGAAGGGTATACAAGTTAAAAATAATATCCTCACGCCTTCCCACAAGGGTCCCCAAAGGGGTAGGCAGAGGTGTATACGTAATACCCACACACCTACTTTCCGCCAGAGGTATATTAGGTGCCAACGTGACAGATTTAGTTTTATTTATTGATTCAATAATTTTATGTATCAACATTCAATTATTCCATTTGATTTTTTTATTGCAGTAATGTACCTATTTATGACCAACAAAACCAATGACGATCATTTGTAGGTATATTATTTATTTATGTACAGCTTCGGCTAGTATTGGGCTTTATAATGCATTCGTCCTTTATATTATTAATAGATAGTATAGCCCCCGCTCAGAAATTCTTTTGCCCATACATACGTGTGCAGAGAGAGTGAAGCGCCAATTCTTTCTTCTTAGTCCATTCTCCCACAAAAATCGTTTCTCTATTTGTATATTACATTAATTGTATAATTCCTCGTCGCCAGGAGTCGTGGCGAGATCCGAACGAAGTGGACACGGGTGCTGTGATCAACATCTTGGACATCGGCAGACAGAACTTCGCCAACGGCGGAGTTGTCTCCCGGTATCTCTGCGACCTGGCCCAGTGCATAAACTTGACGAAATATGATTTCAAGGACGTTGCGCCTAGCGTGAGTACTAATTATAATACTAATGTCGTGTTATGCCATTAGAGTAATCATTACGATACTTATATCATGTAATGTCATTAGAGTTGGACTTCGACACTTAGTTGAGACAAGTTATATCTAAAGAATAGCTGTCAATTTTGATTTGGGATCCGGTTTTTTTCTAGAATAAAACATTTGCTGTGTTAGTCCAGCTACTAATATATCTCCGTACCAGTTTCACCCAATTCCTTTCAGATGTTATGACGTGATTGAGTAACAAACGCATCCTCACTAACTCTCGCATTTATAATATTGATTGATTAACTGATCCACAGTTAGTGAAGTGCAAGGGCGTGCCCGACTTGTCTCCTTGTGTGTTGCCACTTTTAAACTATTGGATGTAGCCATGAGACAAAAGTCAATTGAAAGATGACACGTGGTTCCCGTGGTTAAATCGATGTTGTTAATTTTGTAATTTCGACTAAAGTCCATATTTATATCCTACAAATATTATAAATGCGACAGTTTGAGTATCATCTTGTTGAATCACCGCTTTGGATTATCATCTCATTCAATGTCATCTCACTGAATGTTATGTCATTGAATGTCAACTTATTTTCATCTTATTTATTGAATATCATCTCGCTGAATATCCCAGGTAGAAAAAGACGAAAGTTTTCGACGAGCAATAGAGGAAACGACGCAAGAAGAGCTCAGGAAATGCAATGGAAGCCTCGCTGGTAGCGGTGACGGCGCTGCGGCGGAGTACGCTACAGTGAGGGCCAAGGTAGAGGCGAGAGCGAAGAGAGTGCTCAGGGACATCAGCTCTGCCATGTCGCATAAGGTTCTCAGGTGAGAAGAAGCTTTAATAACATCTGATATGCACAAATTTTAGCTGTTTTCTGCAAGAAATGCAGCTCGTAGGGCGGGAGTCGTATAATATTAACTAGTACTGTTCATACGTTTCACTCGTCTTAAATTTGGCATTTCGTTGATATTTTTTTCTTGATGTGTAAGTCCTGTTAATTTATTTCTGCGCCCGATTTTATCGTATTTCGTTTAGCCGTTCTAGCGTGACGAATATCCTCACAAACTTTCGCATTCATTAATATAGTAGTAGGATAGGAAATTTGTATGTCGTGTGTAACTAATGCGAATCGTTCTACGCAGTAATACTCTAGTTATCTTCAAGTACTGTAATTATGTAAAGTAGTTCATTAATATAAGAAATAATCTCAGAATTTAGGTTGTTTTTATTAAATGTAGGTTTCGGGGCGACACAAATAGATTAATAACATTATCTAAATTTTTATTTTAATTTGCATATTCTGGTTTCTTGATTGTTTATTGCGTTGTAAAAGTTCGCAATAATGTTATTTTTTCCAATCACTCAGAGTATGAGAAGCTTTTACGGCCCAAATTCACCTATAAATTGTATAGTGCCCAATCAAACTACGGAGGTGCTAATGAGTTTTTCTTTAGCACGCAAACTTTCTCTGCAACTTACTCATACGTGCAGTCGGCGTAAGGTTGGGTTGGTCATCTTAAAGTCGACACAGTCGTATGTATGTATATATGAAAAGTGTATTGCAGGCTAGTAGCGTGGCTGTGCCACAAGGCAGTGCGGCGCGTGGCGGGTGGCGGGTGCGGCACGCGAGCAGCGAGTGCGGCGAGGCTCAGGCGGGCCAGCGCGGCGGGTCTGCCGCTAGTGTTCGTCCCGCTGCATCGCTCGCACTTCGACTACATCCTGGTCACCTTCGCGCTCTACCTCACGGGTTTGCGCCCGCCGTTGGTCGCAGCCGGCGATAATATGCGGATACCCTTCTTTGGGTGAGATTCAACTTTGGTCTACTGCGGTCTACTCGGTCTTCTAATGGTCTACTGCGGTCTTTTGAATAAAAATAACGTTTAAAAAATCCTTGTTTAGAACTGTTCTCAGATCACGGTATAGTATAGATAGTGCCATCAACGAAGACGCGCCGCACTACTTTTCCTTATAGTTTATGGTGTAAGTGTGCAACCTTCCACTAATGTTGTATTATCGGCACACACTGATTACCTATAAGTGCACACGCACACTACAATTAAAAGAGACGGGTCATACTCCCTACATCCCGCGAACCCATCGACTTGTAGTTGGTGGGGCGCTCTTCGTGTATCTACTCTATCTGTCAGTGCAGTGATCTATATATAGAAGCACGCTACATATTCGTATGTTCTGTTTTATAGAAAATATTTGTATGGTTTCAGAAGCCGTGGTGGACGAGTGATTCGAGCAGTTGCCTGCGACGCAAAGGTCGCAAGTTCGAATCCCGACTGTACCAATGAGTTTTTCTGAACTTAAGTACAGTGATTAGTCACACCACGAGCTTTACGGTGAAGGAAAACATCGAGAGGAAACCAGCATACGTCTGAGAAGAAATTCAAAGGCGTATGTATAGTCGTGCTTGAGTAACGGCGATGGACTCGCCATCTGTCACGTTGGCACCTAATATACCTCTGGCGGAAAGTGGGTGTGTGGGTATTACCTATACACCTCTGCCTACCCCTTCGGGGACCCTTGTGGGAAGGCGTGAGGATATATTATATTATTATAATTTTTTGTATGGTTTCAGTTGGTTCCTGCGGGGATGCGGTGCCTTTTACATCAAACGAAGAGTTGAAGGATCGGAAGCCCAGTGCGATCCCGTGTACAAATCCGCGCTCAGGTATAGTGACATATTTCTTAGAACACTTTATTGTAAAAAATTGGACGTTCACCACAATAGACGGTAACTTATTCATGAACGGGAGTGTACTGGTGAGATCGTTACATTATATTATATTCAATCTATATTTATTTTAAGACTGGCCGTACAATGTACATATACATTATCGTAGTGCTTATCTTGGAATATATAAATAGTAATTATACCTTGACACAATCTTACAAATGGACCCAGTCCAGAACTGAGGAAACTCTGTACTATGGGAACTAGTCTGTAATGTTATCACGTTATACCCATGGCCATAAACAGATAGGAATAAAACACGGGACGTCGAGCTTCGCAGCAAGGAGTTCGTGGACCAAACAGCCTTATTTTTTTCAACTTGTCTAGATTTGGGTTAGTTGTTTATTATTGTTTATTGTTGTTATTGTTTTATTTACCAACATACATTGGTATGTATGTTTGTAAATAATTCACACCGATTCCTTTACGGGATAGGCAAAGAGAGTAGAACGCCGATTCCCTCTCGACTTACATATCCCTTTCGCTCCATCCACATTGGTCAGTCTTATTACTATTACTCTTTATTTCAAATAAATCTTATAAATAAATTTTTTAAAAACATTTAAAGATATAAAATATAGGGGCACACCGGTATCGGGATCAGGGTCCAAGGTACCGGTGGTTAGGGTCCCAGAGAAAGAAATCTCCTCACAATACGTGCCGTTTCGAGCAGTACTGCTTTCTGCATCAGGCACTTGATCCAACCGTCTAACGAGAGCCTCTTGAGGTGTTGGTCGAGGCTCTTTGCCATTAGGCCATTGGCCGTTATTACTTATTATTATTATTATAGATCTGTCACGTTGGCACCTAATATACCTCTGGCGGAAAGTGGGTGTGTGGGTATTACCTATACACCTCTGCCTACCCCTTCGCGGACCCTTGTGGGAAGGCGTGAGGAACAAGCTCACCAGTTTTGAGAGCCACTAAGAGCTGGTGATATTTACATTCAATTGGTTTCAGGTCGTACATACTGAACAGTTTGGGAGCTAACAATAATTTGGAGTTCTTCATTGAAGGTGGTCGTACCAGGACTGGGAAACCACAGCACCCGAAAGGTGAGATAATAATAACAATTTTGCTATATTATGTTCACCAAGTTTTTTATTAATATATTTATTTTTATCAAAAAATTATTTATATTATATTTTTATCAACAGAACCTGCGACGCAAAGGTCGCAAGTTCGAATCCCGACTGTACCAATGAGTTTTTCTGAACTTAAGTACAGTGA
Source organism: Drepana arcuata (assembly GCA_016069955.1). Taxonomy (NCBI): domain Eukaryota; kingdom Metazoa; phylum Arthropoda; class Insecta; order Lepidoptera; family Drepanidae; genus Drepana; species Drepana arcuata. Next base: position 120,766 of record JACCPG010000335.1, read on the forward strand.
TTAGTCACACCACGAGCTGAACGGTGAAGGAAAACATCGAGAGGAAACCTGCATACGTCTGAGAAGAAATTCAAAGGCGTATGTATAGTCGTGCTTGAGTAACGGCGATGGACTCGCCATCTGTCACGTTGGCACCTAATATACCTCTGGCGGAAAGTGGGTGTGTGGGTGTTGCCTATACACCTCTGCCTACCCCTTCGGGGACCCTTGTGGGAAGGCGTGAGGATATATTATTATATTATTATATTTATATCAAAAAATTATCGTATGTACATTGAATTATTGTGAACCTAAGCGCTGTGATTAGTCACATCACGAGCTGTACGGTAAAGGGGAATATCTTGAGGAAACCTGCATACGTTTGACATGAAATAAGACGTGTGTACAGTACGAAGACGGCGAGCATGTATGAAGAGACTGATGAATGTGGACGAAGCGAAAGAGATATGCAAGTCTATAGAAAACTGGCGCTCCCTCTGCCTACCCCGTTAGGGACTCGGCATGATTATATGTATGTATAGTGGTGCTTGATTTAAGTCGATGAAAAACCTATCTTGCTTCCTAACAGATCTGTGAAATATATAGTATATATGAAGGTTTGCTATTACACCGACCTTACCATACCTTTTCTACACCTTTGGGAAGCATTGTGTGAAGATACGATGTAAAAATCAGTCCAGGAACAATAGGTGTATCATTTAAACAAAAACCAACCAACCATAATTATATAAATATAAGTTAACTAGCTCATGCCCGCGGCTTCGCCCGCGTGGAAAGAGCGACATACATATTTTTGCCTTTATAATATTAGAGCTTTGAATCTTTCGGGATTCCAATGTAGCCTATGTCTTAATCCTGGGTATAAGCCATCACCATAAAAAATATCAGTAAACCGGCTTTTTTCAGTCGTAAATTTTTTTTAAAAATGTTTCAATAAAAAGTATCCTATGTTACTTCTTATACCTCCAGGAATATGCGTACAAACTTTCATGATAATCGGTTATGTAGTTTTTACGTGAAAGCGTAACAAGCAAACTTACATTCACATTTATAATATTAGTAAGGATTAAAAGTCATTACAAATTATCTTGTTTTCCGCAACGCTTGCTCGTAACGAAGAGGTCATTGGGGGTATGTATTGTTTGAATGTTGCTAGACTAGTAGGTAATGTCATAATGTTAAGGCCTTTTTGTGTCTGTTATTCAAGCTCATTGTGTGTGTCAATAAATTTTCACTACACATATGTATGTATTTAAAAAAGCCGTGGTGGCCGAGTGGTTCGAGCAGTTGCCTGCGAAACAATGATCGCAAGTTCGAATCCCGACTGTACCAATGAGTTTTTCAGAACTTAAGTACAGTGATTAGTCACACCACGAGCTTTACGGTGAAGGAAAACGTACATACGTCTGAGAAGCAATTCAAAGGCGTATGTATAGTCGTGCTTGAGTAACGGCGATGGACTCGCCATCTGTCACGTTATATTATACTATACTATCACATTATACCTCTGGCGGAATGTGGGTGTGTGGGTATTACCTATACACCTCTGCCTACCCCTTGGGGGACCCTTGTGGGAAGCTCCTATAGGCTATTGTTGGACATAATGTTTGTCATGCTACCGTACCGTAGATGATATATTATGTTTAGATGACTTGTGTTTAGTGAAACTTCATATAAGTTTAAACACACTAATAACCAAAACATTTTTAACTCTGTCTATTTAAATAAAATAAATTAATAAAAATACACAAATAAAATACATGAGAATTAATTAAATTGTTTGTTACAGCTGGCATTCTATCTGTGATAATGGACGCGTATCTAGACGGTACGATAGATGACGCCCTCCTCGTGCCAGTCACGCTCAACTACGACCGCCTCGTCGACGGGAACTTCGTGCGAGAGCAACTGGGCATGCCCAAGCAGATGGAGACCTTCTGGTCCGCGCTCAGGGGCATCTGGAGGACTTTGAACACTAATCACGGCGGTATTAGGGTCGATTTCAATCAACCCATTTCATTGAAGGTATGTTCCTCAAAATTTACTTAAAAATTGCTCGTCAAAAAAAATTGTTATGTATTACTACTAGCTTTAACCTGCGGTTTCGGTCACCCGCATAACATTTGATTTCCTAGGGCAAATATTAAAAACGTTGAGACGACCCCCTACTTATTTTGAGTCACGGCGTCATAAACCAAATTATAAAAAAAGATCTCATCTTCATATAAATGGGGGATTCAAATATGGAGGTGTAAATTTGAGATAAAAGTTTTTTTTTAAAACATGTGCACATCTGCTATTCCAGGAACTGGTGACGTCGTTCCAAAAGAGCCAGAGCTTCAGGAATTCGCTGGAGGCCAACAACAACTTGGGCCCGGAGCGTCGCATCCTCTACAACAACAGCCAGTCCAGCCTGTACGGCGACGGCGTCAGCGACGAGCATAAGCTCATGGTCGACGCTATCGGCCGCCATCTTGTCTATGGTCAGTACCAAGGGAATTTTCACAAACCTTAAATTTGGGCAGTGTGCCTGTTTTATCGTTCGCTTATAGTTCCTTAATATCCTTATGTAGTAGACGATCATTCTACTTAATAAACTAAAGCTCAACTTAATTGGCGCGTTTCATGCAAATATAACGATTCGATGGCACGTTGGTAGGTTCGATCATTGTCAGCAAACAATTGTGTGATGAGTAAATTGCGATGAGCGAGAGATGCGAAGTAAAAAAAACTCTACACCAGCGAGTATGTATGAAAAGGTCGATGAATGTGGACGAAGCGAAATAGGTATATAAGTCTAGAGAGAACTGGCGCTCTACCTAACCTACCCCGTTAGAAAATCGGCATGATATGTGCAATTTATACTATATAGATATATAGACAAGTTATTCATATCGATCAATCGACGGCATAAAAAGTCCCCAGAAGAAGCTCTGTCTGGTTCAGTGAGTAATGAATGTTTTTGCGTACAGACGCGGCGCAGGCGACGGCGCTGATGTGCACGAACGTGGTGTCGTACGTGATTCTGACGGAGAAGCGTGCCGGCGCGAGCGTGGGCTCGCTGCGGGCGGCCGTGAGGGCGCGCGGGGAGGCTCTGGCGCGCGCCGGCAGGGACCTGGCCTACAGCGCCGGCGACGACGTGCTGCTCAAACACGCCGTCAGTACACGCACACGCACACGTGCACGCACACGCACACGCACACGCGCACACGTGCACGCACACGCACATGCTTATAAGATGAACTTTGTGGCCGAGTGTTTCGAGTAGTTAAATCCGGACGTTTTTCTAAACTTATGTACATTGATTAGTCACACCACGAGCTTTACAACTGTAAAGGAAAACATCGAGAGGAAACCTTGTATGCAGGTTTGAGAAGCAATTCAGAGGCGTATGTATGGTGCTTGAGTGACGGCGGTGGACTCCCTTCGGGGATCCTTATGGGAAGGTGTACGGATATATTATAATATTAGAAAAATTATTTTCTTTATGTACGACGTTGGTGTTGTGTTGCAGTGATATGTATTGTGTCCACAGCTGGGCATGCTGGGACGAACGTTGGTGCGTCGCGAGGGTTCGGGCGAGACGGCGCGAGTGCGGCCGCAGCCCGGCGTGGGCGCGGCGCTGGAGCTGGCATACTACGCTAGCGCCGTGGCCGCGCACTACGCGCCCCAGGCTCTGCTCGGTAACTGCCCCGTGTGTGCCCCTCCCCCCCTCAGTGGCCGCGCACTACGCGCCCCAGGCCCTGCTCGGTAACTGCCCCGTGTGTGCCCCTCCCCCCTCAGTGGCCGCGCACTACGCGCCCCAGGCCCTGCTCGGTAACTGCCCCGTGTGTGCCCCTCCCCCCCTCAGTGGCCGCGCACTACGCGCCCCAGGCCCTGCTCGGTAACTGCCCCGTGTGTGCCCCTCCCCCCTCAGTGGCCGCGCACTACGCGCCCCAGGCCCTGCTCGGTAACTGCCCCGTGTGCCCCTCCTTCAGTGCGGCCGCGCACTACGCGCCCCAGGCCCTGCCTTCCGGTAACCGCCCCGTAGCCCCCTCCCCTATGGCCTCGCGCACTACGCGCCCCAGGCCCTGCTCGGTAACTGCCCCGTGTGTGCCCCTCCCCCCTCAGTGGCCGCGCACTACGCGCCCCAGGCCCTGCTCGGTAACTGCCCCGTGTGTGCCCCTCCCCCCTCAGTGGCCGCGCACTACGCGCCCCAGGCCCTGCTCGGTAACTGCCCCGTGTGTGCCCCTCCCCCCCTCAGTGGCCGCGCACTACGCGCCCCAGGCCCTGCTCGGTAACTGCCCCGTGTGTGTCCCACCCCCCCTCAGTGGCTGCGCACTACGCGCCCCAAGCATAATAATATATGTGGCATTACATACAACGCATGTGTACCTTGTGCAGCCACGGCCCTGGAGAGCGTGGTGGTGGAGAGCGGGAGCGCGGTGGTGCGGCACGAGCAGCTGGTGGGCGCGGCGCTGCGGCTGGCGGCGGTGCTGGGCGCCGAGTTCATCCTGTGCGCGCCCTGCACCAGCCTCGAGGAGTGCGTGCTGGACGCGCTCGACACGCTGCTCGCTGACAACGTACTCGCCACGCAACTGGTACACACACACACACGCACATAAACTCACTATACTACAGGCTATAGACCAGTTGTCTCCGAGACAAGACTGCTGGGACAGCATTCGAGCCCGACCCCTAGTGTTTGTTGTAAGCTTCTATAGGCGGCGGTAATCACTTTGTACTAGGTGGGCCGATGCTTGTGTGTCGTAAAAAATAAACTTACATTGATTAATCACACCGCTGAATCCGTTTCAGGCGGCCCCAGGCTTGGAGGAAGAGCAATGGTCACGTCGCTTAGCGCGGCGTCTTGAGGAGGAGGAGGACGCCGAAGCCCCGCCCGCGTGCAACACAATTTACTACGTATCTAACACACCGGAAGCGCTGGCTGAGAGGTTGGTCCACTTCCACTATTTTAATACAAACATTAATTGTACGAACCGGCTCGAAGGACCATTTAATGTATATGTTATCTTTTGACTCGATGGACAATGTCATGTATCCGGCTCAAATTACCATTTGATGTATGGATTATTTACTTCTGCTCGAAAGACTGCTCGTTCGATAATTTTGTTTTATACCAACCACAGTGCTATATATGCAAGCCCACGCCAGAGATCGAACCTGCGATCCAGATTTACCAGACTACTCTTCAATCACTGAGTCTCAACTAATATTGGTCAGCCTGAATATAATCATGTCCAAATTGCAGACGGCGTTTGATTCTGACCATTCGGCCGCTACTGGAGGCGTACTCCACCACGTGCCGTTGCCTGAGCAATGGCTCGCAGAAGGCAGTGGTCAAACACACCCTGGACACGCTCACCGAGGACTTCACGCAGAACAAAATGATCTATGGTCAGTGAAAAACCACTGATATTCTTTTTTACTTGGAGAGTATTGTATGTATGTAGTATGTAGTGCCAGATAGTGAAATACTACAGCTAACGAGGAGACTGGTGTATCGTATCGCTACGTATATTTTATTTTAACATTATATTTGCTTATTTCCATTTTCCATCCTTACAGAATCTTAGACCTTAGACCTTAAAAAATAAAATAATTCTGCAGAAATTATTAAAATATACATTTATATCAATATCTATATACCATTGTGGCCCAAGTGAACTCGTTCATTAAGCGGGATTTATGTTGGTGTACATATTTAGATTGCGTTCCTGACGTTTTTATAAGTGTTCGGAATAATGCTGGTTTTCATACGGGAGATGGTCGTTTCTTTACTTAAAACGTTGGATATATTATTTAAATCGCTGCCGTAGAAACCATCCATTTTTTAAGGCCGTGTAGCCGTCATACCTACTAATATTTCCGTAAAAGGGGTGTTCTTTCTATGTTGGTCTATGCTTACGTACCTTCTGGGGGAGGCGGAGGAGGAAGATAATATTAATATACTGTCGTTACGTTAGTGACTGCAATCACAAAATTTTTGATCCAATTTATTTTCCTGTAACAAGCACCTGTGGGAAGCACTGGCAGAATACTTATGAGAAATAAAACTTTCGTATCATTTTACATAGAACATCGTTGAACTGTCACTTTTCAAAAATAGAACAATGACGATCCTCAATTCACGAAGCCACCTACTGTTGCAGTAACTAATAAAAATTTATACAATTTCCCAGGAGAGGCAGTGTCAACCGACGCCATTCGCAACTGCCTGCGGCTGCTACGTCAATGGGGAATCATAGAGATGTACACCGAACAGCGCGAACGGTGCCTGCGGATATGTCCGCAGTACGAAGACCCGGCCGCCTTACAAGAAGCCTGTGCGGATATACACAGGTTTAACGTGAACTCACCCTTATTGCAACAGTGAACATTGAAGTGTGTAAAGTGACTATGGCTGTGTTACAAGTGTTAGTTTTGTGTGTCGGTGACCTCAGACAAACTGTAAGGTAAATGAAACACACTTTATGTTAATGTGACAGCGATGTATAGGCTAATGTAGGTAAATGCTCAGGCTGCATTTATATAGACGCAGACAAATGTTATAATATGTATACACATCATGTTATAGGTATAGGTTTATTGGTAGTGGAGTGAGACAAGCAATAATTACATTTGTAAGAGAGTTTATAAGGTGTATTTACCAGTGACATGGTTGACCTCTATATGATCTTTTGAAATTGTGATGTGATGTTAGTAAAGTCTTGTAGTAAGTAGATAGTTAGCATACGGTGGTACGACCCTAGCTCGTATGGTTACGTCATCTGTCACGTGATTTGTATGTGATACTTTAACGAATTATTGAAAAAAATCACACCATTTATAAATAATTGGGTAAAGTAAAATTTGTTATACAATAAATATGTATATAAGTTTGTCTAATACCAATCTTCGTCCCATAAATTATGGAGAAAATATAAGACAGAATTTCAACTACACTCAAAAAAGAGCTTAATGGTAGTATCATTTAGAGTGAAATTCAAATGACTACTTCTCATTTTCATCAAGGTAGACTGGCGTACCGTTAAACTTTCCCCTATAAAACACGGTTTTAGTTTAATTATGGGGTTGAAATCTGAGCGATTTTGTTGACATATAATAAGAAATATTCATGACACATGGGGTATTTATTTCTGTTAAAAAGCATTTTTGTTTGACTTGAGCTCAAAATAGCTCAAGTGACGTGGTATTTTTTTGTAAATTTCATTTGACAGTTGGGAGTTGTGACAAGTAAAGCCATGCAGACTATAAGTATGACCATAGAATAAACACATGCTCAAAGAACAGAGCCAAAAGTAGGTTTAGTTTTTATATTAAAGTTGTAATTGCCATGTGAATATCTAGGTCGTTTTTTCATCCTTAATGTCATCACATCCATTTTTTTAAATACTGAGTAAATGTCATGCAGAGTGGTTTAAGTAGAGACCGGCAATGTAACGGTTGCAAATTCGAGTACCAATGAGTTTTTTCTGACCTTAAGTACAGGTTTGGACACATAGAAAGGTTGAGTGAAGAAAGATTGACGAAACAGATATACAAAGCAAAAGTGTCTGCAAGAAGAGGCAGAGGAAGGCCACGTTCCAACTACCTAGATCAAATAGATCGGAGTCTCAAGGACGGGAACGTTAAGAGTACTCGAAACCGACGAGCATGTATGAAGAGACTGATGAATGTGGACGAACTGGCGCTCTATACTCTCTGCCTACCCCGCTAGGGACTTGGCGTGGTGATATGTATGTATGTAAGTACAGTGATTCTCAACACGAGCTTTACATTACGGTCTTGGAATAAAACGGACGTTTAAGAAGAAATTCTAAGATGTAATTACGAAAGTATGTCAACTGTATATACGTATATCTCGTTGTTTCTTTTGAGTTTCGTTATTTATCAAGTCAACGTGCCAGGAAAAGCCTGTCGACCTCGAAAATGTCGACAGCGAGATGTAATATTTATTAGATTGTCGACTTTAAGGTGACGAAACATTTTCTTACTGTACATAGTGGTGTGATATTTACATTTGATACTTATAACTTCACGTGAAGTACCATTTTGCAATAGCTACGCCAGTTGTCTTCTCCCCATTTCAAATAGTCTTCATTAGGTGATATTCCGGTTTTGTACAATAAAGTTAAAAGTAAGTTATACTGTTTGCTAACGTAATTATCTTTCTGCGAAGAGGAGCTAGTAATAATAATAAATAAAAAATAATTATTTGTAGTGTATTTATTACTTATTAACCCCCTTACGGCTGAAATCTCAAAGAAAATAAAATTCAAAGTAACAGTAATAAGATAGACATATCTATAATAACTGTAACATGATTTCTTAAATCAACACTGACAATTCGGTTTCCTCGATACAGGCTTTGCCTAGTGAGGAAACCAAAAGATATTGTGTTTTTAAATAAGTCAGGCTCTCTGCAAGATTGTGAATATATGTTATGTTTAATGTGTTATTATGTTTTTGCAGTAATTAAATACTTTTTTTTTTATCATTAGTATTGTCAACAGCAAAAAAACTGTGATAAAATTAATGCAGATGGTTTACTTGTTAACATATAATAATGGCCATTGCTTTAAAGGAATATTAAATTCCGAACTAAAATATCTTATCAGCTATTGGGGTTGGAATTGAAACTGTATTTATTGTGTGTGACCATTTAGACAGCGATAAACAAAGATATGGTTATATTGCCTTATTGAATTATAATAGTTTTTCTATGTGAAATGATACATAATTATTTAGATATTTAGCCATATATTTCCGCCCACATAGCTATTGAGCGTTGTTAGTGAACAAAGTGGCTTAAAAATATCTCTTAATAGATTAAATTACGCGACACATATTAATAAAAAAATAATATAAAGAATGAAAAGATGTTATAATCTTACAATGGATTCAACAAAATAACTTTTATCAACGTCATTAATAAATAATAGCTTTACGACTTAACAACATATAATAGGAAAAATATACGCTTATGATATGATCTTGATATAAGGAACGTCACATTTATTCTACACAAATATCTATACAGGGTGCCTCAGAAGTTTGGACAGTTGCTGGACTATTGAACTTTACCTCAAATATGTGCCCTGTCGCAGGTAAATACAGTATAAGTTAACATTTTAAACATCTAAGGCCGTGCTGGCCGAGTGGTTCGAGTAGTTTGCCTGCGACACAAAGATCGCAAGCTCGAATCCCGACTGTACTAATGAGTTTTTTGAAATTAAGTACAGTGACTAGTCGCACAACGAGCTTTACCGTGAAGGAAAACATCGAGAGGAAACCTGCATACGTCTGAGAAGCAATTCAAAAGCGAACATATAGTCGTGCTTGAGTAACGGCGATGGACTCGCCATCTGTCACCTAAAATATATCTCTGGAGGTAAGGGGGTGTGCGGGTACTACCCACATACCTATCCTACGCCTTCGATGTTTTCACTTTTTTTCCTGTTATTAAGATTCTGAAAAAATTACATTTAACGATGTTTAGGAGTGAATTTCGTGGCTATTCGTTTCATTGAGGGTTCATGAGGATATATTCACAACCTGCTACTGATACAAGACAACTGTTCTATTTTCTGAGAAATCCTACATTGATATGGCACTGCTGTAGAAAATATATGCCAGCATGACGGTTTGTGTGCTATGGCATGTAGGCTATGTGTCCTGCGGTGTCCCAACCAGCAGGTTGTACTGCCTTTCTCTTCTTGAAATGTAATCTCCCAGGATACTGCTTGCCATCAAAAGTCCAAGTCAGCTGCGCTCTAGAAGAATGGATTCCTCAACAGCATATGCAGTAAGAATAACCTCTCTCGCTCTTCACGGTATTCTAGCAAGTAGGAGTGTAGCCGATTCTCATCCAATGCTTTCTCTCTCATATGAGACCTAGTTGTTAAATGGTGAACCAATTGTGGAAATCCAGACAACACCTTGTTGCACGGAGCGCAGTGATACACATTAGGCTGGACCTGAGTTAAGAAAATTATGTTATACAGACTTAGGGGTATATATATATAACAGTGCTATATTGAAGACTAGGCGAGTCCCGCGGTTTTACCCGTTCATTCGTTATTCCATTTCTGGAATAAAGTATATCATATTGCAGCTAATAATATTCTATCTCTGCGCCAATTTTCGTCGAATTCCGTTCAGTAGTATTTAATACATACATACATATCATCACGCCGAGTTCCTAACGGGGAAGGCAGAGAGTATAGAGCGCCAGTTCTCTTTAGACTCACATACCTCTTTCGCTTCGTCCACATTCATCAGTCTCTTGATCTCTTCATACATGCTCATCGGTTTCGAGTACTCATGACGTTCCCGTCCTTGAGCGTCCGATCGATTTGATCTAGGTAGTTGGAACGTGGCCTTCCTCTGCCTCTTCTTGCACACACACATTTAATTATTTTTTTATACCACATGGGTGGCAAACAAGCATGCGGTCCGCCTGATGGTATGCGGTTACCGCCGCCTATGGACGCTTGCAACACCAGGGGTATCACTCGCGCGTTGCCGACCCTGCAGGAATCTTCTCACACCCTACCTGAATAACTCCACGCTGTACTCTCCAGGGATATATTAATATACTGTCCACAATGTTATTAAAAAAAATAATAATGTATTTTATATATATATATATATATATATATATATATATATATATAAATAAGAAAGAAGGGATGTATTAAATGCATGTATATGGAAAATGGGAAAAGTCAAGAGTTCTCAAAAGCTACAAGCAACTCATGAGAGATTGACGAATGTGCACGAAACGAAAGAGGTCTGCAATACTAGAGACCTAGAGCTGTATTCTCTCTGCCTATCCGTGAAGGACTATGCGTAATGATATGTCACTGAGTAAATACATTTGTTGAATTTTTATAAGAGCTATTTCAATAAAAAAAAATTTGAGTATAAAAACAACACTTGCCTCTCGCACAAAATTTCCACGACCTGTCATCGTGAGAATGACTGGTATCTCTTTCAAACGCATTTGATGACCATTTGACTTGACATGAACTCCAAGTTCATGGTCTGGCACATATCTGGAGCACACCTGGCACCGAGAACCCGCTCCTTCTTCAGTCAACGTCATGAAACTCATAAAAGTTATGCAAAACTCTTTATTTATGATAAAATCTCGATGGAAACTATTCTTACAATTGATTATCTGGTATATATATTCCTTGGAAGATGCTTTGGTTATGGAAATCTTTGAGCTATTGGGTACCACATTAATGTTGCCATTTTTTGTCTTTGGAGTCTTAGGAACCTTTTTGGAATTGATCTTGTGGGCAACCCCGACGACATGTTCTACTAAAGCATTTAAGGACAGTGGAACTCTTGCTTCACAAAATCTACAGTATGCAACACGATTGGCTGCATTATATGTTATATTGTGCGTTTTAGCGTAATCATCTATATTTATATCACCGTCTTTGTTAGACTTTTGATCATTATTGTTATCTGAATTTGCTTCTCCTGATAAAATATCAGTGCAATCAGATTCTGAGCTGACGTCAAAAAATTCGTCATCTTCCTCTTGCTTCGCTTCTATACGCACATTATGTTCTTTAAATGTCAATGCTCTTATTTTGTGTCTAATGTTCTTATTGTCGCTGATATTAGGTCTGCTGGCTTCCGGTCTCTCGAATACTTCTTTTGTTTGGCTGCCAGCTGAAGAAGGGTATGCCAAAGCGGACTTAACAACACATGAGTAAATTTTATGATCCGTTATGTGATCGTCAATTGTGTGATAATTAAATTCCACATTTGATAAGCATTTCTTGCAAAAAGCTGTTTTAGTTTCAAAATTTATATTTATTTCATTTTTCTGAAATATGTGAACATCATCAAGTATTGTGTTACCATTGTTTGTCAGATATTCTGTTCCATTTTCAGCTGTTGGTTCGAGTTTTGATTCTTGTATAATTACGGCTTTAAATTCTTTTGATAAAATATGATTTGTATTATTTTCAATTTGAGTCTTCTTTTCTTCATATCCATGCCCATTGCTGACTTCTACTACATTTGATAAAAGGGCATTGGTGTAAATACTTTGGTGTTCAGTTTCCTGAGAGTGTATTTTGACTATTTTCAATGGTAACACTTGATTGCAAGTCAGACATTGAAAGGATTCTTTGTCAATCTGAAAATTTTCAAGTACATATTTCAACTATTTGGTTTTCGTTAGCTGTCCTATATTTCGGTAATAAAGTTCTTTAGTTCTGGAAACAGGTTTCTGACTAAAAAGCCGTGGTGGCCGAGTGGTTCGAGCAGTTGCCTGCGACACAAAGATCGCAAGTTCGAACCCCAATTGTACCAATGAGTTTTTCTGAACTTAATTAAGTACAGTGATTAGTCACACCACGAGCGTCAAAGGCGTATGCATAGTCGTGCTTGAGTCACGGCGATGGACTCGCCACCTGTCACGTTGGCACCTAAAATATATTTCTGTCGGAAAGTTGGTATGTGGGTACAGCCTATACACCTACCCCTTCCCCTGCCCACCCCTTCCGGGACCCTTGATGGTTGGAGTGAGGATATACATATATATTTTTATAAAAGTATTCAAGAATGATTTTCTACAGTTTTAATGCTTACATACCATGCGATAAAGACTGCCATTCTCTCCGAACTGAATGTCGCTTTGTATCAAACTTATAACGTGCATTGGTTCCTTAATATGCGTGTCCATTTCCGGTACCTCCAGGTCACAAATACAGCAGGAGTCTTCAACTAGCCCTTGCCAGGCCCTGGCGCTTACCACCACATTTTTATAGACAACTCCTTTGTCTGAATGTTTCAATAAACTAACCCCTTTGTTTTTCTCATGGGCTGACTCAGTAACATGCAGGTCTACCTTAGTTCCTGTCATCAGCAATTTGTTGCAAAGTCCACAGAAGTAACCTCTTTTGACCTGTAAATTACATATTATAAAACACTAGCTGTCCAGCCCAGCTTCGCCCGGGTGAAAAAGTAAAATTTCCTGAAACTCGATCGCAGCGCCACCTATCGGGTCCAATTGTTATGTAAGCTATCCTATCTTCTAAGTTGGATCAAACTGCACACGGTGTGCAAATTTGATTAAAATCGGCTAAGTAGTTTAGGAGCCCATCGCGGACAAACAACGTGACACGTAATTTTACACGTAAATTAAGATAAAATAATATGTTAAAAACAATAATAAATAAATGTTATACATGTGTGAGCCGTGGTGGCAGAGTGGTTCGAGCAGTTGCGTGCGACGCAAAGGTCGCAAGTTCGAATCCCGACTGTACCAATGAGTTTTCCTGAACTTAAGTACAGTGATAAGTCACACTACGAGCTTAACGGTGAAGAAAAACATCGAGAGGAAACCTGCATACGTCTGAGAAGAAATTCAAAGGCGTATGTATAGTCGTGCTTGAGTAACGGCGATGGACTCGCCATCTATCACGTTGGCACCTAATATATACCTCTGGCGGAAAGTGGGTGTGTGGGTATTACCTATACACCTCTGCCTACCCCTCGGGGACCCTTGTTATACATGTGGAGTAAGAGTACTCGAAACATCGAGCATTAGAATAGACCGTTGAATGTGGACAGGGAAGAGATCTATAAGTCTTACTTACAGATCTACGCTTAGACTTAAGCTCTACTCTATAATAGGAGAGCAATATACATATATATAGGGCATAACGGGTTTCTTCGAATTTAGAGCTGCTCGACTGGGATAGGACATCCACCTTAAAGAAGTTCGTAGCCAAATTTTTTTGTGTTGTGTTTCCAACGCGTTGAATTAGCTGTCCAATAATGAGCTCCTTGGGAGGGAGGAGGTTGTTATATTGTGTTGGCAGCAGAGGGATTAATCCCATTACGCTTCCAACACAGTATAACTCTCAGAGCGTCGATCGAGAGTCAATAGGATACGGAAACCGTTTCCCATCAGGTGGGCCGTATGCTTGTTTGCCACTATTGTTGTATAAGAAAAAAAATTATAGATTAATACTGAACTACCCAAGGGAGAGAAGTAATCTAAATAATTATAACGTATTTATTTTGTCCGAAACCGCGGGAATAGCTAGTTTATACAAAAGTCAAAGAGTTTATTCATAGGCTAATCATAATTAATTTGTGCCTACAATAGTACTGAGTATGCTGATAAGCTTGAACAAAGGATTAGCAATGCTATACTGTGAGCAGTTAACACACTTCCTGTTACTGTTGTTAGTCTAAAAAAGCATAAATAAACTATATACAAAGTAAGCTTAAAAAGCTAATACCTACATCTCAAGAAAATACTAGCTTTGCTTGTGTGAAAAAAAGGGTCCATTTGAGACTTTTCATTTAATGTGGATGAGGCGAAATAGGTAGGTTTGTAAGTCTAGAGAGCTGGCGCTCTACTCTCTCTGCCTACCCTGTTAGGGACTCGGCGTGGTGATGTGTACCTTTTAATGAGGCGTTAGTGTATTTATTGAACATAACTTTAATATGCGCGAGAAATTATTCATCGGATCGGATGATTTAATTTACTTAGTTACAATAGAAATAGCGAGGTGAAAAAATGTCAAGTGCTTTTTGGATGTTAAGGGGAAGCCTTCAATAAGGCGCCCATTCTGTAAAGTCGGTTGGTTCAATTATGCCTGAACATTTGTAATTTGATCCAATAACAACATGCTCATAAGTATATGAATACAACTTTGTGTAAAATGTAAAATAGCAAACAATTTATAGATCAAATAGATCGGAGTCTCAAGGACGGGAACGTTAAAAGAGTACTAGAAACCGACGAGCATGTATGAAGAGACTGATGAATGTGGACGAAGCGAAAGAAGTATGTAAGTCTAGAGAGAACTGGCGCTCTATACTCTCTGCGTACCCCGTTAGGGACTTGGCGTGATGATATATATGTATGTATGGAACATACAATCCTGTATTATATAATATATATTACAGCCGTGGTGGCCGAGTGGTTCGAGCAGTTGCGACGCATTGGTCGCAAGTTCGAATCCCGACCACGACCATGTACCAATGAGTTTTTCTGAACTTAAGTACAGTGATTAGTCACACCACGAGCTTTACGGTGAAGGAAAACATGGAGAGGAAACCTAAATACGTCTGAGAAGAAATTCAAAGGCGTATGTATAGTCATGCTTGAGTAATGGCGATAGACTCGCCATCTGTCACTTTGGCACCTTATATACCTCTGGCGGAAAGTGGGTGTGTGGGTATTACCGATACACCTCTGCCTTCCCCTTCGGGGACTTCGGGATATTATTATATTTATTATATTATATAGACTCAGTCAGACAGCAGAGAATCAGTACTTAAAAATTACTGCTTTGTCATATAAATTTCATCTCGTTCTTCACCCCCCTTCATATTATCGTGAACAAAAGTAGCCAATTACTTTACTTTTTTTAATTACTTACCTATATGGTCTAATCTATATCTATGCCAAAAGTAATCAAAATGGGTGCAGGACATTCAGCGTGACGTTACGCATTAAAATATTTTTATTTTTTTTTTTTTTATTTGAGTCAACAAGGCTCTGTATGATATACATGGTTCTTTGTTAACTTTTCTGAGATTTTCCTCTGACATGGAGGTCAGAGACTTTTTATATCTTATTTGTTTTGTTTGCTTCTTTATTTGCATGAACCCAGGAGGGTTATAGGCATAGATATATTATATAGATAGACATATTATTGTGCACAGGAGTGCACAGGAGGCTTGCATTAAAATATTAGTATGGAATCGATCTTAGTTATTGTAAGTAAACCTTATTGTACTACACAATGCAAATAGTTTTTTAACCACTTACCTTTCTAATATTGTTGTCTCCATATTTAACCAAGTAAGTTGCAGCCTCCAGCTTCTTTTGATGCTCAGAGTTCTTTGTATGAAGAAAGGCATCTTGCTCACACTTGAGGTGGCACTCGCAGACAAGGCAGAGACAATCGACATACCCTGTTAATATTGCATTAATGTGCAACTTGGACTGAGCCATGCTGTGTGGAAAAGAAAATAATTACTCAAACTGGATTCGACACCAAATTCAAAGTCTTAAGAAGTATGTAAAGTGGTGCTTGGGAGACTGCGATGGACGCCATCTGTTACGTTGGCACCTAAAACATCCACTTGAACACACACAAGAATAAAATCAAAATTAGGAGTCAGTCACATACAAATGCACCAGGAACTCATTAAAATAAACACAAAATTCATCCAAATCGGGCCCGCCGCTTAGGACTAACGCCTAAACGGCGGGAGATAAGGGTCCACTCGTTACAATATGTACTGCTACCCACAATTGAATTGGGTTTTTTCAAACTAATTGGGGACAAAAAAGCATGCGATGTGGAACCAGTTACAGACGCTTGTGGAAAACTTGCGCCTTGCGTACCCTGCACAAATCTCTTCACTATGTGTTCATTAAGTTAAATAAATTTTATTATTGAGATATAATTTTTATAATAATAATATCAGATGAAGAGATTAAGAGACTGATGAATGTGGACGAAGCGAAAGAGGTATGTAAGTCTAGAGAGAACTGGCGCTCTATACTCTCTGCCTACCCCGTTAGGGACTTGGCGTGATGATATGTATGTATGTATGTAATAATAATATATCCTCACACTTCCTCACTTCCTACAAGGGTCCCCGAAGGAGTAGGCAGAGGTGTATAGGTAATACCCACACACCCACTTTCCGCCAGAGGTATATTAGGGGCCAACATGACAGATGGCGAGTCCATAGCCGTATAAATTTTGCATGTATAATAAAAAAGTTTCACTTGTTTTGTGACTTGTAAGAACTTCCGCTCACCATAAGACAATGTAATAGTTTAGTTAGATATACGTTTTTTAACTTACGTGTCAAAACGGTTCCAAGTTACACCACACAGTATCTTCAGTTTCCTGTTTAAAAAACTCCTCTATGACAACCTTAAGTTTAAAATTTAATAACACGAAGTGCGAAGGATACAAAGGTATACAATATAATGAACTAACTGCAGTAATGTGCGAACGAATGAAGTAAAAAGTATTGTACTCTAATCTATGTTTACAGCAACTACAGCTGCACTCATATATATATATATTGAGAAGTCCCCTACCATAAAGTTAAGTGAGTGAACAAAATATTAACCATAAACAAAAGATTTTTTGTTGTGTTATATTTCATGGCACAGCATAGCATAAAAAACATAAGTTACTAGTCTTTTAATCGCCTACATTATAATGTTAATATATCCTTACGCCTTCCCACAAGGGTCCCCGAAGGGGTAGGCAGAGGTGTATAGGTAATACCCACACACCCACTTTCCGCCAGAGGTATATTAGGTGCCAACGTGACAGATGGTGAGTCCATCGCCGTTACTCAAGCACGACTATACATACTATACATTGGTACAGTCGGGATTCGAACTTGCGACCTTTGCGTCGCAGGCAACTGCTCGAACCACTCGGCCACCACGGCTTATAATGTTATAGCGAGATAATTCATTTAATTTTTTTTTAAATAATAAATTAATAAAGAAAGGATAATACAGGTGTCATTTTATGTCAATAATCCTCTTTATTGGACATATTGTACATAAAATACTGTAACAGAATAATTTACGAAAAACCAAGAAAAATCTATATAATAGGTATAACTCTGCTTAAATTTTTCAGAAAACGAAACAATAATTGATTATTAAATAATTATTGTCCATGAAAACGAGGAGAGGTCTGTGGCATTTATGTTGTTCCGGACACCATGGTCTATCCTGCATCAGCAGTGCCGGCCGGATATCACGTCATTCCTCCATAAATGACTTGATACGCCGGGCTCTGGTCAGCGCCGGCGTGCCTGCTGTGCTGGAACCAGTCGGTCTCGCTCGCGGCGATGGCCGGAGGCCGGACGGTATGTCTCTGATGCCATGGAGGATGGGTCGGCCCTTAGTGTGGGACGCTACGTGTGTCGATACACTGGCTCCTTCCCATCTTTCTGACACATCGGTGGCGGCCGGCGCCGCTGCTGCTCAGCAGGAGTGCCTCAAGCGCCGCAAGTATGCCTGTCTCGGGTCAGGTTACATATTTGCTGCGTTTGCGGTTGAAACTCTGGGGCCTTGGGGTCCTGAGGCTCACCATCTTTTAAAGAGGTCTCGCGCCGTCTAGTCGAGACCTCTCGTGACAGGCGGGCTGGAACATATCTCGCTCAGAGAATCAGCATTGCTATCCAGCGTGGCAATGCTGCTAGTCTTCTTGGCACGTTGCCTCGGGATACCGATTTGGGACAAATATATTATCTGTAAGTAGTTAGTTTCAACTGTTCTTTGTAAATATTATTAATTGTTGTTATTGTAAATAAATAGTCAATTTTTATTTATACCCTGTATCATACGAGTATCTACCACACAATGGGGTTGGACAAATTCGAATCTGCCAGGCTTTTAATTTTTAAATGGATTGCGTTCTTACGTCACCCTAGAATGTAGAATCGTAGTTTGTACAAATTAACAAATACAGATTCATAGACCGAGTTCGAGACTCCTATAAAAATATAACATAAATGGTTTTCTAGACGAGGAGACGTGTGTGATCTTAACTCCCTGCTCTTTATGTACCAAAAATACGTATTTCTTTTTATACTCTGTTACATTCCATCTGTTTCCTGTCAGTGTCAGATGTGGACATCAGTTAATTATTGACATTGACATGAACCGTTAACCGATGAAGTTAGCCGCGCGTCGAAAGCGAAACATTTAGCGATAGGTACTCTATGCAAGCAAGTCCATCCAAAGAGGCAAAGAAAGACTACCAAGTCGAAACTTGGTCCTCGTCCTCGGCCGCTTTATTCGCCGTTCGTTTGTTTGTTGTGTGTGGTGGTTGATTCGCGAGATAGAGAGAATAGTGTTCTGTGTGTATGTGGTTTTAAAAGCGACAGAACACAATATTTGAAATAATGTATAGTGCCTTTTGAAAGCAAAACAAATATTCTCTTTAAAATGTATTTTTCCTAATAATAAATAAAAGATCCAATGATATGCCGCGGACCACTTGCAGTGTTAAAATGTTTAGTGACAGTGTGGTATTTTGTTTAGTGTGTTCGTTTATTTTATTGGGTTTAACAAAGGACGGCGTAGCGCAGGAACAAAGTAAGTTTTATTACGATACATAATATTTCATATTCGCATATTTTGTATCTGATATATATACCTAATATACTTCTGGCGGAAAGTGGGTGTGTGGGTATTACCTATACACCTCTGCCTACCCCTTCGGGGACCCTTGTGGGAAGGCGTGAGGATATATTATTATTATTATATTGTATCTGATTAATATATTTCATGTGCGATTTTTGTCCTTCAATCACAAAAATAACTGTAAAATGCCTTTGTTTCACTCTGCTTGTAAAGCTGTAGACATAACTATCTTATAGTGCTTATATTGACATTATATCAGAACTATGAATATAATTTATAACATTTAGATTGTTTGAACATCTCTTTAATATTCAAACTTGATTTTTTTCTGTCTAACTTTTGGTCTATATTTTAAATAACTGAAAGACCTGATTGTAAATTTATATAATTTTATTGCAGCTGATGGATTTTCTTGGAACATTGTTTCAATTTTCACTGTAGGTTGGATGTGTATAATACTTTAATATACTTACCCTTTACTTATCCTTTTTCCTTAAAATTACTGTACACAATTAAATTTAGTTTTTTCTGATAGATTTGCAATTTGATTCAAAATAGATAGAATTTTGTTGATTATACTCACTTTCAACTTTACCATATTTTAGCGATTTAGTAGAATATATAGTATAATATAATATAATATAGTCACATTAGTACAAATACGTCTTGTAAAGAGGGTGCTCCATCCCCTGCCTCGTACATCAATTACCCTTTTCTAGAATTCACATGAAATGGGATTGTAAGACCACATTGATTCAATTTGTGCAAATTGTTCAATCACTTTGTTATTAAATAATGTTTTTTTGCATTCACATTAATTTTTTCACATATTTCTCGTAGCCATGTGGTTCAAGCAGTTGCCTGCCACACCAAGATTGCGAGTTCGAATCCCGAATGTACCAATGAGTTTTTCTGAACTTAAGTACAGTGATTAGTATCACCACAAGCTTTACGGTGAAGGAAAACATTGAGAGGAAACCTGCATACGTCTGAGAAGAAATTCAAAGGCGTATGTATAATTGTGCTGGAGTAACGGCGATGGACTCGCCATCTGTCACGTTGGCAAGATAACTTAACTTAATTAACTTAAATAACAACCAGAAATTAAAACGGAAGGCACTGGACCTATACTTCATTTATAAATCTTTGTAAGTTTCTCCATAGTAGGCAGAGGTAACAATGTTATTTTATTTTTGTGTTGGAGACATATTCAGGTTCCAATGTGACAGATGTCTGTCACCCTTTCCCGAGTATTTTTCTCGGAAACGGTGGTAACTTTAGTTTTTATAAAGTATAATTCGTTCAATAAGTGTTCCCCGTGTCCCTTGCGTTGAATAAAATATTTTGATTGATTACACTTCTGTAATTCATCCCAGCCATATGGAGGTTTCCTCATGGTATGATAAATATTTTTACATTTCATAAAGTTTAATTAATGATGGTATCTATAATAAATAATTATCCAGTTATAGAAGCAATTAAGTAGTGACGTGTCAACTCATAAAGTGGTAAAAGCGGCTATCGCCGGACTTCCGTCGATCGTATCCGCCGTTGCGAAGTTATGACCTGTAATGGGGGTATGATACTGTGTTGTCGATGGTTATATACATTTTATACCATAAAAATATATGTTTGTATTAAGTAGCATAAACTTGATAAAAGACAATACATTCCTAACTTTGCACGTGAGATTGTGTGTCGCTCTGCCAGAGACGAATGTAATTGCTTAAATATATGGAGGTTTCCTCTTGATGGATTCGTTTAGCGTAAAGGTCGTGGAAAAATAAAAAAGGAAAAAGCTAAGTTCAGAAGAACTCATACCAACATGTCATCAATGTAAACTTATTTTGCACTAAAGAAAATACTCGTATCAAGACGGAAGTACCATTGGTCAGTTACCATTTAAATATACGACATACCTACATGTCGTATATTTAAATGTTCTTATAATATGCCTTGATATCATCGTAACGGAAGGATTTAGACCGTTACTTGGGTCTTGAACAGTGGTGCGTGGTGTCTCGCGCATAATTTTCTGCCCAGCAAGGAATTCGTTTGCATACTGCCTTTATCAGTCAGGGAAGCTCATGTCAACTTGTCTGATGGTGCCTTATTCAGCTTCAGATTGTACAACTAAAATTCATAATTGATTAATTATCATTAACCTCCTACTATAATAAATGCGAAAGTTGGTGTGCATGTTTTTTCTCAATCACGCCAAGACGGCTGAATGTTAATTGATGAAATTCCACACAGAATCACAGAATACATAATATATTTTTTTTTGTCCCAAATTATGCAAAGCTTGTGTTATGGTAACTAGACAACGATATATTTTACTTATATACATATATAGATATATACATAAATACATAGGACATCCAAGACTAAGGTACAAATACTCTTGTTCATCACACAAATATCTGCCCTCAGCAGGATTCGAACCCGCGACCTCGAGCATCGCAGTCAGGAGCTCTAACCACTAAAACCGGGTGATCGTGGTATAGTCGTATAATAATAGTTACTACAGAATTTGATTTTAGCCGAATTACACATAGGAAAGGGCGGGGCACCGCTGGTAACATACGAAATGGTCCTGACTGTCCGGAAGCCATTTGGACGCAAATACGCACTGTGTACTTACATCAAGATATGACAAGACAAGAGATAACTTTTTCGAGATACTCGTATGATTATATTTTCATTTGATAATGTTACATTAGTTTTTCTTCTCTCCATTTACATAGCATCCGGCACTCCGGTAAACGCATACAATACTTGAAATAGCATTCGTGCGTTACTTTATGATGGACTGTTATTAAGTTTAAAGGACGCATGATCCCGCTTCTGCTAGGACAGACATTCCTAGAATCCTTAGCGTAGGAATACTTGACTGAAGCATTAGAATGCGATCCTCTGTATGACGGAGTTACTGCTCCAGTCGGGGTGCTACAATGTTGAAGGGAAGATCCCGTTGTGACCCGCAAGGCGGAGGTTGCCGCTAGGGTTTGGCCCAAACTGTGCTTTTAGTGAGATATTCCTATCGCTTGCTACAGCAACAAGGAGTCCTGCATTGGACTGGAGAACATACGCGTACTACATGGATTGCGGTCTTTTCAAAGCGTTGCAAAGTCGAGTAGCTCATGTCCTATTATCCTCAAAATATTATAGATGTGAAGTTTTGTGAGGACATTTGTTATTCATGCACGCTAACTACTGAAAGAAATTACCTACATTAAATTTGACGAATAATAAGCTTAATTGACACATAGGATATGGTTTATTCTAGAAAAAGCTATGGATGTAATAAACGTTTAACCTAGTGAAACCGTAGGGCATAGCTAGTACTGTATATTTAAATGATGATTTTTTATACGGTCGCGGTATTTTAAAAGCTTCGATAGTGTGCCAGTCAATAAGCTCATATTTAAGTTATTAGAATGAACAACGTATATCTTTTATAAAAATCTGTAACGCCACAGACAAACGGATGTTGGTTGTGGTTTTATTATTTTTTATTCCGCACGCTCGCCAGTGTTTCCTACTGAATCATAGTCGATATCCGACCCACGGTGAACGTGAGCCGTCGTGATTCACGGTTTGTATATAGCCATGCTAATTGTTAGTTTACTGAGTGTTTCAATTGTGATTTTTATTCGAATACTTTACTTTTAAATGTAAACATGAGTCATTCTTACTAAAGTATACGTAAGACTTATATGTTCGTCAGTGTAACAGAAAAAAAACTTTGTCACAATCTTAAGCCTGAGGTCTATTCTAAAGTGCTTTTTTCCAAAATAAAAAAAAAGGTCCTGCATATCAATGCCTGAATAAAAAGAAAAAAAAGGTCTTCTAAAATTTGAATTTAAATATTTTGTTACCCGCGTATTTGCTTCTGCATCCGTTTCGAGTTTGGCTGCTTGCACGTCACACGTGCATCATGTGAACCCAGAATGCATTTTTATTGATGCGTTCTCCTTGTTTATTTATTTTTGTTTTTTTTATAGTTATTAGTCGTTACAGACTTTTATGGGTGTAGCACGGTGACTGATATAATGATGTATATAATATGGAAAGCTAGAGAAGCACATGCAAACGATTTAATTTTATAAAGGTTAGTTGTAAATTCTTTGAAATTTTGAGCATGAAGTTGGGTACGTGAGGTTTGTTTTTACGCAAATGAAATCACAAGAGCTTCTACAGTGTATTTTCGACTCTATTCTTATTGACATTGGTTTAATTTTCTTAATGTTTGTGTTGAAGATATTTTTTGTATTCCATACGACACTTCTTACTAACATAAAGTCGCCAATACACGGAAGCACTTACTACAGTTTAGGTATGATATTTAATCAATAATCTGTTTTATATTAATGAATCAATGAATTGTACAAACATTTCCAAGCATCTACTACAGTTTATGTGTGTTATTAAATGATATATATATATCCTCACGCCTTCCCACAAGGGTCCCCGAAGGGGTAGGCAGAGGTGTATAGGTAATACCCACACACCCACTTTCCGCCAGAGGTATATTAGGTGCCAACGTGACAGATGGCGAGTCCATCGCCGTTACTCCAGCACGACTATACATACGCCTTTGAATT
The DNA here is from genome assembly GCA_016069955.1 of Drepana arcuata. NCBI lineage: Eukaryota > Metazoa > Arthropoda > Insecta > Lepidoptera > Drepanidae > Drepana > Drepana arcuata. The sequence goes on from JACCPG010000335.1 coordinate 144,559, forward strand.
TCTTCTCAGACGTATGCAGGTTTCCTCTCGATGTTTTCCTTCACCGTAAAGCTCGTGGTGTGACTAATCACTGTACTTAAGTTCAGAAAAACTCATTGGTACAGTCGGGATTCGAACTTGCGACCTTTGCGTCGCAGGTAACTACTGAACCACTCGGCCACCACGGCTCTTTATGTAAAAATCAAATTATTTATAAAATTTATTCCAAGCACCTACTACAGTTTAGGTATGATATAAAGTCAATGATTTGTTTTATATTTATGAATCAATGTACACTTCTCATCAGAAAAATCGAAACACCTTGCAAATTTTTGTTTGAGTTGATGGTATCAGAAAATTGTGTGAAAAATAGGAATATATTTCAAATGTCGTTTAATAATTAATACTACCTCATAATACAGGCACCGAACTATAGTTACTATGTGTGCCCTGCAGCTTCACCCGGTTAAAAAAAATCTGTAGTAAGTTTGTTATTTCTATGTAAATCCAACTAATAATCTATCTATGTGCCAAATTTAATTCAATTCCGTTCAGTAGTTTCAACGTGAAAATGAAACAAATATCCTAAAAACATTCGCTTTTACAATATTAGTAGGATAAATAAATGTAATAACTTATCACAGTGGTTTGGTGAGAATAATATCGTAAAACAACTTGTTCAAATATAACATAACAAAACGCATTACGCGTCACAATAAAAAAATAAAAACACTTTGGGAGCCAACGTGCTCACTTCGTCAACAGCTGTTTATAGATTCGGCAATTGTACCGAGATCCCTATCCCCCTACTAACACCATACCAAGCGAGCTGAATAAGGGAAGAATAGGGGTCTCGTTTTGTTGGTCTCCGTTATTTCTGGATGTAAATGCGCTGCATGGGAATGATGACTTCCCCACTGGATAGTTTCCTTCGTGACGTCACGTCCGATAGCAGTGGTTTTCGCTTTTTGAATAAATAAGCAAGATCTCTAGGTGAGATTTTGTGTCAAGGTGACAATCTATACAAGATAAATATCATCATATGATTACGCCGAGTCTGTGTCGGTGTAGGCAGAGAGAGAAGAGCGCCGCTTCTCTCTAGATATACAGACTTTTCACATTACCCACATGCATCAGTCTCTTCATACATGCTCTCCAGTTTTGTGTACTCTTTACGTTACCGTCCTTGAATGTTCGATCGATTTGATCTAGGTAGTTGGAACGTGATCTGCTTCTGCCTCTTCCACAGAAAGAAATACATATATTGGACAAACCTTTATTGGGTTATGTGAATAGAGCGAGTATGAATTTGCGAATATGTGGAGCTCAATGATATCTTCTTGAGACGTTTGGGTATCGTAGCATGTACATATGTGCCTGCTCGAATTAGATATAGGCGTGAGCATATGCAGCTAATGTCACTGCATTGATGCATTGTATGGTTTCTTATCTTGTAACTGAAGCGAAGAACGTTCAATTGATACCACGGGCAGGATAGAATAGCATATGGAAAGAGCCAAAGTCGCAGTGAAAATCTAGTGTTCTAAATAACGGAAAATATTCAAGCGTTATGAGTCGTCAAACGCGATTTGACCTGAATATTTGACTTAGTCGTGAATTGTAGAACATAAACTGGGCATAAGTAATTTAAACTACTGGCCATTCGCACCATCTATCCACGTTAATATTATCTGTACTATGTATTAAGTATGTACTGTATAAAGATGCCAAGATTGTTTGTTATTTGAACGGACGTAACTTGTAATTACTTAAAATTTATCAGATTTACATTATCGGGATAGGATTATCTCTAACAGGCTTGTGCATATATATATTGATAAAATCACATTATCCGGCAGTTGCCTGAAATAAAAGTGTTATAAAATATATTACCACACGAAACTCCGAAATTAGAGAGCAAACTAGAATCTAGATACTGCTAGAATGTTCGAGATATCGTCCGCTTTCGCAATTCATTAAAACGGTCAAACTGCATTATTATAGTAAGTAGTAGTGACTCATAATAGGCACATTTCCTCAATCTCACGTACTGCTGACATTGTCCCACTAAACTGCGTCATGCGACAACATGCAAAAACATCTGCTTGCATTCACGTGCGTCCATTTTGCATATGGTTATACTAGCTCTGCCCCGCGGTATAAGCCGCGTCAAATATGATTAACCGTCTCTTAAGGCTACATATCATCTGATAGTCCGCTTATTGAATAAGGCTACAGGCTATATAGGCTACGTTCAATATGCGGACTATCAGATAGAAAAAGATTTTCCCAAATCAGATAAGTAGTTCCCTGATGATGTAAGATTTAACAACAGGCAATAACTCCCTTTTCTCCGAAGATATGGTCTAGTCAACGTGACAGGTGGCGAATCCATCGCCGTGACCTTTTGATAAGCTCAAATAACTTTTAGAGAATAAAAAACGCTTCTCACCCTTCTTAAATAATCCTTTGTAGTACCATTAAGGAAATTCACAACAGGCAGCTCTATCCTCAACTATAGCTGAAAACTATTTTATTGTGTAATAACTCAATTAAGTTTAATTAGTTAATGAATCAAAGCACATATGTTGGTGACTCTGATATCGAAGGAACATCTTAAAGACACTTGAATCTAAATAAAAAATCACAATGCATTTGCTCTTATCACCTTGTCAGTGATTCTGGAAGGAGTGCTATGTTATGTTATTGCTGCCATTAATCCTAATTACAGTATTTATTTATCACAACGTTACCTTAACACAAGGCTGTTTTTTTTTTTATACAACAAGAGTGGCAAACAAGCATACGGCCCACCCGATGGAAAACCGCTTACAATACCGAAGTATCACTTGCGCGTTGCTACTCTGTGTTCGGAGAGTTGTACTGTGTTGGCAGCATAATGGGACTAATCCCTCTGCTGCCAACACAATACAACAATCCTCCCTCACCCCAAGGCGCTCATTACTGGAAAAATTATTCACCGCGTAGGAACACAACACAACACAATTGTGTTATTTGGCTACGGACTTCTATAAGGTGGAGGTCCTGCCCCAGTCGGGCAGCTCCAAATTCGAACGGGAAACCCGTTATGCCCTACCCCTCTTGATATTTGCGTATAGTATGTTAGGTACACGGAAACTTGACATTCCGCAACTTTTTATTGATATGCAACCAATGACTTTATGCAAGAGGTGTAAGGTGTAAAGTTGCTTATTTATATCTTGCCGGGACGGTTCCGACGTCGTTTCTTTTAAAAAGACCTTTAATTGTCCAGAGTGCTTGCAGTTGTTTTAAAATACATATTTGCCCATATTAAGGTCATGACCGGCATCCAACGTACAAGTTGTGTATTTAAATACTTTATATCTAAAAACCGGTCCTTCGAGCCGGATTGTCAAGCGAGGAAAAAAATTATATGAGTACTATTTTTTATATACATACGACCCAGGATAGCCAGTTCTTTCTAGCCAGATAGACCGCGTCAGACAGTCTCTTCATACATGCTTGCCGGTTTCGAGTACCCTTGATGTTCCCATCATAGAGTGCTCGATCTATTGAATCTAGCTAAGGGACGTGGCCGTTATTTCTTGATACAGTACTGACCTACTTATTGATGTATTTTCTGTGTTTTAATACCTATGCTAATAACCTTGGTTGGTGCCTACTTACATAATACGTGTAGTGAGAGGCAAGACTTTTTAGGTTAAAGTTGCATGGATATGAAACACGCGAGTTGCAACGGGTTTACGAGTATTGTAAGCAATATTGACAATAATGATTTATGATGAAACTGAACTGAAATTATAGCTAGCTATACCCTGCGGTTGGACTCTGTATGTAGTACAATGTCCTACTAGTTTATATAAATACGAAAGTTTGTAAGTATGTTTGATACTCATTCACGCCAGAACGGCTGAATGGTATTGAATGAAATTTGCCACTTATTCGCTGCATTAACACATAGGATTATGTTTTGTTCAGAAAATAAATCAAGTGAAAATTATACCAATGCAATTGATTTTTACGCGGGTGAAACTCCGTTGCATAAAAACGTTCTCCTTGAAGCACAGTTGGTTTTATAATTATATAGAGATGCATTAATTTAAGGCTAATACCAGTTATTGTACACCAGGAAAGGTTTCTTTTCAATGCCTGGTGCTCTCAGTAAAAATCCCAAATTTGGGTTTTCCTGGACATATTCCCGGTAATCTTGTCGTTTGAGTTATACCTGGTCTTTTTTTGTATTTTCTGGTTATACAGACATTTTATTGTTTAGTGCATTACATCGGACTATCCTCAACATTGTTGTTGAGTTGCATACAACAGGCAGAGTCCCGACACCATCCCTGAGTGTCGCTGAAGATAGAACTGAAAATACCGCTGCAATCTGCAGAAGAGGAGGTATCTACATGTAGAGGTTGAAGTTGGATGTGTGCGATGCAAGAAGTAAAAATATGTACGAAAATTTACTCAATTATCGTGAGTCAAGGTTCCTTAATTAGAGTAAGAATGTGGCTATTAAGAGCGCTAACACTTCCTTGCAATTGTGAATTCATGAAGTCACAATGTACGTAATGATGTTAATAAAGCACTAGTCCAGTCGCCTCGTAGCCGTTATAGTGTACTCATTTAGCGCACGACGAGCTGATAGAACTTAGTACCGATGTTTTTTGCCTATACCCCTTCAAAAGGCTAGAAAATAAAGTTTATTTTCTAATTACTTGAACCGGTAAAGAGGTTAAGAAGGTATGCACATCTGAAGATAACTGCTTTACTTTCATATCCTACCCATGGAGAGCGCGATGATATATATTGATAACAAGTACCTAATGGAATTTGAGCTTAAACCTATATTTATGTTCTGGCCTGAGAATTCCAAATCAAATCAATTTATTGCAAGTAAAGAATTAATTTACACAGCACACTATTCTTAAAGATAAAATTACACACTGTTTGAGTGCTCAGCAATATGATGGCGGCTACATGGCATAGTGCCCTACGTTTTACTTTAATACAACAAATACAATTTTAACACAAATTTAACCTAATAGTAGGTAATAGAAAAAAATTTAAAAAAAATTGAGAATAGAAAATATACTATACGATAGAAAAGATAGAAGAGAATCAGATTTTATACGTTTCAGAGAGTAATTATATGTGATAAAATCTATATGCTCAGAAACACAAAGCCGCTTCTTGTGAAGCACGTGCGCTCAATGCGATCATAACGTTCACCACTATTGCCCAAGAACGTTTAACAATGGCCAACGGCGATCCAGCCAAGATATTGCATCTGGGGTATTAGTCACAATTTGGTCTTACTCACAGATTCGATAACCATTTGTCAAACTAGCCAACAGGCAGTAAGGTGTGCTGAATGCTGTGCAGAATGCTAAGCTATTATGAGACCTTATGTGAAGATTAAAAAAAAGAGAATATCGAGAGAAAGCAATGCACGCCTCGGGCTTTAAGATGAAGACAAACATCAATGGGGAAATCTGCATACCTGCTTGAGAAACAGACAGACTTGCTGTCAAATATATTTTACCGGCAACATTTGGTTGCTTGTACGCCACTGTCCTTCGAAATTGAAGGCCAGGTCAAGAGTACCCTAAACCGAAGAGCATGTATCAAGGGAATAAGGAAAGTGCACGAAACGAAACAAGTATGTAAGGATCGTAGCAAAGAAAGAAGTAGTCTCTGCCTATCTCTACGGGAAAGAGGCGTGATTGATAGAGGCCTTTAGACAATTAGGATTTTTTTTTTAATGTACAGCCTGAAAACTACCTCGCTTTGTCTCCAAAATAGTCCCGTATAAAGTAGGCGTTAATGAAGTTAAATTATCACCTGACACCAAAGGCCGTTCCCATAACGGCAATAGGTACTCCATTAGTTTCATAGTCAGACAGAAAACACGATGTGCCGACCACCAATTAGGTAATTGATCCTAAATGGCGTCGTGTAAAATGGCAAAATTGTGTTCGCAACATCATTAAATAGACCGGTCGTAAATTATTGAAAGAAAATGGGGATTTGCAGGACGTAGTTCGTTTAGTTCAAGTAGGTGAGCCTCACGCGATGCTTATTGTAGCGTTATTTATGTCTGCCTAAAGCTATTTAGGTGCAAAGTACCCCATGGAACATACAATAGTTGGCGGCATGTCTGACTCATCTCTGAAATATTCACGTTCTCTCCCGAAACCACAAACTGGCCGGATTAAATGAAAAAAAATATCAGAAATCGGCGTCATTACTACTGTCATTTCAGCCATAGATAAACGTCATTGAAAGATTGTCTCGGAAATATTCCTTTTTTTGCATTTATTGGATTATTTGCTCCATTGGTGATAATGATTTGCCGTTGTTGCTTAAATCAATTTTATTAGATCTAAGAAGAACGGCTTTGACTGTGAAATGGTGCACACTATAATAGTTGTATTCGCATTAAATTTTCTAGTGGAAAGCGACGTAAGTAAATTCGAACGGTTTAAGATAAATTCCGAATTTAAATCATCATTCCTTATACTACTTACAATTTTCTCTCATTTGCATTTTCTTTCCAGTTAAATATATATATAGCAGTGGCGAAGCGTCCTTAGAACACGATTCCTACCGGCTTCCCTTGGCAGATTCGCGCTCATATACGACTATTCTATGTAGTCATAATATCGCAAGAGACATAATTACATTGCGCCCTTTGTAAGAATATTCTCCAATATGCTGGATACAAAAACGCAATGTATGTGAAATCGCGCAAACGCCCACATACACGATTTCACGTAGTAGGCGGCTGGGGAACTCGCTCATAATATTGGGAATTCAAATAGTTAAAATGTAGGCAATTCACGCACACATAGACATTACAACCACATCCAACCATTCGTCGATATACCAGCGATTATAAGCCGATCTCAGATAGCCTCCAATCTTTATTTGTTATGTGTTAGGGTTTCGTTTCGCTTGAAAAGTTTCCTCCAATCAGAGCAATTCAAGAGTCAATCAAATCAAAGTCAATCATTGACCTCACCTAGCCATTATTTCGCGCGTATTTGCACGGATTGTTTTGTTATGCTAATTTATCTATTGTAATATGTGATAAGCTTGATTGTGTTGTGGTATATGGTTTAAAAAAAAACGAAAGTAGTGAAATTTTACTTGCCAAGTGTTGTTACAGTGTTTGTTTTGTTTCACCGTAAAGGTTTGTTTGTTTATTTTTGTTTCTTGTCGTCACGTAGTCTGTTAGGTTAGAAATGGCGGCGTTAATACAAATAGGTTGTTGTCTTACAGATTACCTATTAAATGAGTTAACTTCGTTCTCAAAACAATCTTTCGAAAATAAAAAATATATCATTAAACATGGACGGGCTCGTCCCGATATGAAAATTGATTATAGACGTAAGGATGGGTGTTTCAAACATTTTCACAGTTCTATGTATGATAAATACGATTGGATAACCGGCAGTTGAAAATTACATAAGTTATTTTGCTTTCCATGTCATGTCCATGTTATTTTGTTTTTCGGTTTGTAGTATAGAAAAATAAATACTGCGGTATTCCTGCTGGTATTTGTTTGTGATGATGATGCTGGCAAGTTAAGTTTCACTTATTTTAGTTCTTTTTTTGGCTGTATATTTATAACCCCCGTGTGAGTGACGTGTGCTTTAAAACGGCTTTTTAAAGCCACTTTTATCATACTCGACATGCACTGTTCATATGATGTCAGTAATGTCATGTATGGTGAAGGTGGTGAACACTAACAACTGTACAGCAAGCATGTTCTGTCGCATGGAAAAATTGCATACAACGCAACGCAAGCACCATACATAACATTTCGCCGTAGTTTTGGGAGGTGAACTAACACTAATATATTGTATGTAATTTATTGCATTTTTTTTTACAAGTTAAGATATGACGTTTTGCTTATTCACGCGTTAGCCATTTTTTTGGTCCGGCTTTACCTTTCTTTTTTTTCACCCCACGCCACTGATATATAGTAATGTGGCAGTATGTATATACTGGGATGTGTCTTAATTATTTTGGTATTTATTTATTCTTCTTAGTAATTCTCTAATTCCCCATAAGTAAGTTTCATTTGCAATAAAAATAAGCCTGTATACTCCAACATCTGATTTAGCTCTTTATTAATAAAATTCGTCAATATTGGTTTAGAGGTTTGTGCGTGAAAACGTACCAGTCATACAGACATGGTTACTCTCGCTTTTATAATAATTATGAATATCAGCATAAAGAAATAATAATGATAGTGTAAATAACGTTCATATTAATAAAACCTGCGCACGCGTCGGTTTGCGAAACACTCGGTCAACTGTCCATTGGCCAGTCGCCAGTTGCTGCCAATCATAGTTTAGTGTGTAAACAAAGATCAATTACATTGTTACCCAAAATAAACAGCAGTTCGTTGACTCCTGGACCATTTACTACAAACTCCAGATAGTGGACTAGATATGAGAGCATATATCCAAGTATTTAACGTCGTTATTCATAAACTTTAAAACACTGCCAAATACTTGCTTACACTAGCCCTGGTCATAACACAAAAGCGATTTTACACCTCATCTCTATTATTATAAAGTTTATATTTAATTGATTGTTAAAATAATTATAACCACTTCGTTTTTATCATTTGAATCAAAATGTTCGACATACTTTTACTCGTCGTAGGGCTAAAATGGCTCGATCTTACTTAACTTACTTCAAAATTTGATTATTTATTCATCATTCAGTCTTGTCATTCCTTACTAATCTTATATTTGGTGTTTTAGTTACTAGTAGTTGGAACAAGACGTTCCTCATCTTCGAATCACTTTCGCATTGTATATCTGTTTCGTCAATCTTTGGGGACTCATCTTCTTGTCTCATGTCCCAACCAACGTAACGTGCCCCGTTCACAACGGTACATTTGCGAATATCTTAATTCCTTTCCAACCATATTAAACGAGAAAACTGGCGCTCTTTGTCTCTCTCTGCCTACAGCTGGAGGGTCTGGGGGTGATGATATGTGTGTACTTGCTCGTTGAGGTGCAAATTAAACAAACCAAATGCATGCTTTGAGTATCAAAATGTCGTTGAATATCAAAATGAGTAAAAGGCTTAATTTCTTATATTCTCCTTTCAACTGCATTCAAAAATGCTTTCAACGTCGAATTACTTGCACGGTAGGTTGCGAATGACCCAGTAAATGCAGTTAGGTGATTAATCTAGGGCGTTTGCTTCGAACACAATCGCAGTAAGAATCATCCAACTCGTTGTATACGAGCGCTGTTTGGTATTAAAACATGATGGTTGAAACGGTTATTTGACTCAGATTCTGTGCCACGAAATAACTTGCATGTAAAACGTCTTCGAATCTTATATATTTAAATACATTAAAGGTGCATGCAAAACAAACAAGCATGCGGTACGACTGATGGTCAGTGATTCCCGCCGTCATAGCTAAGCATTTTTTTGATATTTTACGTGTTTGCTTACGTGCTTCAGTAAAATAACCTATAATATTGTCGTGATTGTGATAGCTGCCTGAACCAGTATGATTCGAATGATCTTTCCTAAAATTTTTTTTTTTCGTTTTTTCTTGTTCTTGCTTGTAGCTTTTAAAAACCGGAATGGCGACTATTTACATTGTATTCATTGTAAAATTGAATACTAGAACATTTCTAGAGATTCCTACTTACTCCACGCTAGCTGTAACATCTTTTACTGGACACTGCAATTACTGAATCGTAAACTATTACCTGGAAAGTTGGAGTTTAGTTCATAATACATAACCGTGTAATAAAATTTACGAGCAGAACTATTTGTATGAAGCAATAGTAAGCATATTATTTCGCGGAAGTGCTACTTTGGTTTAAAAACGTAAAATATTGATCTCAACACTGAACTGAAAGAAGAGAAGAAGAAATTGAAACAATAGCCGTTACGTCTAAACATAATAATTGGTCATGTCTCATCTGAATTCTTAAAAGTGTCGCTTTAATAAGAATAGTCCTATTTTAAAGGGTACTCGGAATCGGCGAGCATGAATGAAGAGATTTACGAATGAGGCTGAAGCGAATGTGTCTGATAACCTCTATATATCTAGAGAAAACTAGTTTTCTACTCACTCCGACTACTAAGGGGTAAGCCCTTGAGAGGAGTCGGCGTGATGATGTGTATTTATCACGCCTTTTTGACTTTTCTTTGTATGCGACGTATCATATCTTACTAATCATACAATATGTACATACGTACACATCATCGCGCCGAATCCTTCGCGGGATTGGTAGAGATAGTAAAGAGCCAGTTCTCTTCTACATTCAGCAGTCTGGATAGGTTTGGACTTGCAGGACAGTCAGTCACAAAATCTAAAGTAGTTTCGTGTTTGTTATCGTTTTACAAACACTCCTGGCGTTTATCGCCGTTGCACTGTGCTTACTTGGACAACTGAATCAGTGTTCAAACATAATTTGGTTTAACGCTATCATGACATTGACGATATAATAAAGTTAAACTAGTTTTGTTATCTCCGTGTTCTTCTATGCACGTGCTTACATATTTTAAGGTGAGGCTTCACTGTCAACTGTGGTTTGATTAAGAAGGACTGTTTCGTAATTCCTTAGTATTTTGTTACTCATGTAATACGGGTTTTATTGGAGGTGAATAGGTACGAGAATAAATAGTAACCGTTTTCGTTAAAGCGACAGCGTTACTAGCAACGTAGTTCTGCTAGTATTGTACATGCATACTGTCGTCATGCCTCGCGGGGCAGGACAAAATCAGAATTCTATTGAATGTTTCTTTACAAGGAAATGGGCAGGATAGTATATCATTTGTACTTTGAGTGTGGCCTACGTTACAAGTATGTTTGATTAGGTGGTGTTATCATTATAATTAATTAATGACAGGAGGTTTTCGTTTAATAGCTCATGTAGACTATTTATATGGAACAATTAAGGATGAAATTATCCATGTGGATGACATAAAAATGGCCACTACGGCATGATGATATGATATATATATTATTAAGATGCGCAATAGTTAATACCAACAGTAAAGTTTTCTAATGCTTTCTAACCATTAAACATCGGCCCCTCTAGACAAAATAGCGTTCACACTATCCGATATCATGTGATTGCCATACATTGGATAACGTGAACGCGAACAAAAATGGATTTGCCTAGGGGCCTAGCAGCACCAGACGTACCACTTCGACTCGATTACGAGATCGACTGATTAATTTTGTAATAATTCGCCCAAAAAGTAGACTTTTTTTTTACTACTACTAAGTAAAAATATAATTTGTATTTACTTCCGCTTCCTGCTATTACCCATGCTGCAACCTTATATTGTGGGTGTGTGTTTACACTATAGTGCAATTGTTGGCAGTTTAGAGCACTCTGAGGTGAAATTCATTAGCATTTAATTACTATTGCGTAGATACGTTGTCTTCCTACTTCTAAGGAGTATTTAACAGTTTAACCCGCTCATTCTTCGTCATCGTTCATTACTTGCAGCATTTTATAAACTATTCTTCTTATCTTCACTTTGCTTTCGTGATGATTAAAGATATTGGAAATGTGCTTTCTGTGACGCCTCTTGGTTACTAAAGGTTCTCTGGTAAAACATTATCTTTTTCCCATTGAAACGGTATTCGGTAGCTTAGTCGGCTGTCAATCGTCCATCTTGTGTTTTTTTTTATCTCTTCATTTAAGGAGTTTTGTCGCAAAGCGACTATGCCACTCCGTGAAGTCACCTTTCCACAATTCCAGGACACTCCCCTGAACATCTCGGAGAGCATTAGGATCCTTGGGCTCGATATTTCTAGCGACGTTCAGTTCCGTGGTCATTTAGAAGACAAGGCTAAGCTGGCGTCCAGGAGCTCGGTTTCTTCACTTCACATCGCAACAAAGGCTGCAACTTTATAAGTTGCAAGTTCAGCCACATATGGAGTACTGCTGCCACCTGTGAGCTGGAGCCCCTGGATACCAGCTAGGGCCTTTTGACGCGGTTCGGAAACGCGCCGCTAGTATAGTCCATGATCCCATGCTCACAAGCGGCTTGGAATCACTAAGTCTGAGGAGAGACTTTGCCTCCCTGTGTGTGTTCTACCGCTTGTATAACGGGGAGTGTTCTGCAGAATTGTTCGTCATGATGCCCACTTCCAGCTTCTACCACCGCACCTCTCGCCATATACAGGGAATTCATCCCCCTACCATGGAACCACAAAGGTCTCGCACTGTGCGCTTCCAAAGGAGTTTTCTTCCGCGAACGCTCAGGTTGTGGAATGGGCTCGCCGTTGAGATTTTCCCTGGAGAGTACAGCATGGAGTTCTTCAAGAAGGGTGTGAAAAGATTCTGCGGGGTCAGCAACGCGCGAGTTATGCCCCTGGTGTTGCAAGCGTCCATAGGCGGCGGTAACCGCTTACTTCATCTTTACTCTTATATACTCACTTAATTCATCAGAATTAGGGTCGGTAGGTTCGGTAGGGGTACAGTTCATCTGACATCTTTGTTCTGGTCACATTCCATCAGAATGTGATATAAATCGTCACATACGTTACAAGTAGCGCAGTTGAGAGAGGGAATCTGGTTGTATTAAATTCCTTTTTGTCCACCGCGAAGTCATATTACATCCATCGCATATCTAACTTGACATAATCATCGAAATCGAACTGTCAACCGTCATGATGCAATTTGACAAATTACGAATTGTTAGGTTCCACACGTTTGTTTATCATGAACAGTGTATATTAGTATGTTATTGCTTTGACTCAAGAACGGCAACAGCAAGCATAGATCGCTATCGCATACACTGGCCTTGTCCAAATGAATTGTAAATGGGAGCAATTTATAACAAGTGGATTTTGTGTCGCACACGCTTTACGTGTCAATTGGTCTAGCAAATCAAAATCAGAGATATTATAAAGTTTGTAAGAAAACTTTATTGTTAATAAGATATTGCCAGTGACAATATAACTTGGAATTTAAAATAGAACGATGCGCAATAGAGTTCAAAGATGAAACTGGCAGATCGAGGAGGCTTGATGGTAGTACAGAGATATAATTCTAGCTGTCTGTCACACAATTTTGGACATTATAGCAGCGCTACCTATCGGATCTAATTGTGTGTCGGAACCATCCAGGAACCCAGGAAAACAAAAAAGGTTAAAGCTTATAGTGAGTACATACGGCATAGAGAAGAGTGTGAAAAAGGGTTGGCAACGCGCGCGTGACAACCCTTGCTGTTGTAACCTTTATGTCTGCCATCTTAGTGGTATAAAAAAAAAACTTATCATGCGTTAAAATAAACGCACAGAATAATAAGATGATGATATAAAGAAAACTCTGTGCGATACATATGTAATAATTTTATATGCTTGTGCTGTAGCGCTCATTTTTCGATCGGCGATGGTTAGACATGCATATGGATGGACGGATTTTCAGACAAATATATTCATCACCTGTTGCTTGTTGTAAATCAGTCGTTTGCATAAAGCATCAACCATAAAAAATACGTATTTTAGTACCTGCCTGTTGTATGCTAGAAATTGCATGCATTTCATGTATGTGTCATCTTTGTATAGACATTTAAAAAGACTCCTAAATTCAACCAAACCATGGACAAACTTTTAAACTTACCTAAAGAATATATTTAACAGTAGGAGACCAGATTGGTCCATTGAATACATTGTTCTAATTTTGAAACCGACAAGATGTCAGATTAGTCGGTAAGAGCGCGTTCTAAAATTAAAACTGCGTAGTGCGTCTGAGCATGTCTGTGCTGCCATCTGACAAAAGTGCATTTGAGTGAACGAACTTATTTTTATGGCAAATTTACGTATCGATTCGATAGATTAACGCATTTGGACGCCATGTGGTAAGCACCTGCCAATGTTTGTGATGACAGGCAGGTGTGCAGAGTTCATTAAACAAGGAATGGCTATGATTCGTTCAACGCAGGTTTTGAGTTATGAAATGTGTATAATTCCGGTGATAGACAGAAATAAACGCTATGTTTATTTACGAATTTTAACTTACCCCGTAAACTTCCGTCTACGCATAGTTTATTATTAGTATTAAATTATATTTTATAGCTGTCATAATGCTGTTACAGTGTCATTCGAGTTTTTTTTTCTAATTTATATATAGTTGCCACGTAATGTTGCTACGCACAGTGATTTCCGGAACTATATTTTACTTATAATTTAAATAGTTGGCATTACCAGTTCCGTACTAATCGAGAGACGATTACGACGATAAAATTATGGCTAACCTATCATTTATATAAAAAAAAACAATTAAACTAATTAATATTTGCACATATGTATTAAAAACGCAGCTGGTGAACGAAAAGGTGCAAAGCTGCCTAAATTTGTGGGTTGTAAGAAAGCGCAGATGTGGAGTTTCGTATTACAAAAAGATCGAAAATAAATATCTTATCTTGCTCCGTCATTTGGATTTTAGAGTTTTAAGAGACATTTGGGGACGTGTCAAGGCGTTAATATTATATCGACTAAATTGAGTACCATTTTTTTTTTGCTTTATTATCATGAATGTGAAAGTTCCAACAATATTAAAAGCATACGTATCGAATTGATAGCCTCATTTTTTTGAAGTCGATTAAGTTGGTAAAAACTGAAAATATATGATCAATTGCAACAGGAGCAAGAAGTTTTAAAATTCTCGTTTAAAGCACAGTGATTCGCTGTTGTCACAGAAGGAAAAAGATAAATGCAAGTAAAAAGCAGTTTAACCATTTCTACTCGACCATTGGAAGTTCAATACACTGTAATCGAGTTTATAGTCCTGCAGAGTATTTATGATCTGTCCCCAGTTCATTGTTTGTTGGAATTCTTCTCGGGCGAGTCAATTTAGGTATGTTCAATGTTTTTTTCCATCTTACTATGACTAAGACCAATCCCATTTAGACTTGTAAAATTATTTTGTGAAAGGGGAATTGATCCTTATACCTTGGCAATCAAACAGATGTCGGAATTTCTTCCGCCAACATTCAGGCTTTGGAACAAACGTCCAGTTGGGGTTTTCCCTACAAAACAAGTGGAGTGCTTACAGTGTTGTGTTACAGTGTAGTGCTGAACAGAAGAGTGTGAATAGATTCCTGAAGGGACGGCAACGTGCGAGCGATAGCTTTGGTGCTGCAAATGTCCATAGGCGGCGGTAACCGCTTACCATCTGACGGACTACATACATACTTGTTTGCCACCTAAGTGGTATACAAATAATAACTAAAGATATTAAGATATTCCGATTTAGTGGTTAAAAATAAAACGTTTTGAAAGTGATGTCATTATTGTGTAAGTAAATATTGATCTTCTTTTATCACATAATCTTGCTCTACATTCCAATGAAGCATTATGACATATGCGACACACACTCGTACAACAATGTTTGTTTTAGTTTGATACTAGCTGTGCCCGCGACTTCGTCCGCGCGGAAAAGTGATATTAAAAAGCATTTTTTTTTTACCCCCTTAAGGGTAACATTTTTACGCACTTTGAATGTAATATTAATTTATATGTAATCCAAAGCTTAAAGAATAAGTTTCAAGCTTCTAGCTTCAAAAATTACGAAACTTCCATACAAACTTTAATCCCCCTTACAACCCTTTTTCTCATTAAAAAGTCCTTCTATGTCCTTCCTCAAGCTCTAGGCTATATCTGTACCAAATTTCATTTAAATCGGTTCAGTAGTTTAGGCGTGAAAAGGTAACAGACAGACAGACAGAGTTACTTTCGCATTTATAATATTAGTAGGGATGTTTATACTTACTTATTATCACACCGAGTCCCTCGCGCAGTAGGCTTCTCATACTGGACTAGAGCGTATATTCGCCTGTTTCGAGTACTCTTGACGGTTCCTTGAGGTATGGTATTCCTCTGCCTCTTAATCACACTATTACGTAATGAACTTGGGATGGACTGAGGAGTAGCGACACCTTCCTTTCGTCGAAAATATATTTAGGTGCCAACGTGACAGATGGCGACCACATCGCCGTTTTTCTGCGGCGGCAGAACGGCATTTGCCATGCAATGAATACGCGTATGCAGTTTTCCTTCACCGTAGAGCTCGTGGTGTTTGACTTACCAATGACTGTACTTAAGTTCAGTGAAAACTCTTTGGTAGGTAGAGTCGGGATTCGAACATGTAATCTTTGTGTTGCAGGCGATTACTTGAATCACTCGGGCGCTCTTACCATTGACAGCTCCGCTTGGGTGAAAAGCAACTGCAATACGACAGTAGCGCCATCTTCTGGGTCCAATTGTATTTTCAAACCATCTAGGCATCCACTCAGATATACACTAATTTTACATCCAAATCGGTCCAGCTGCTTAGGAGGGGTTAGGTGACGAACATACATACAGAAGAATTATACTATATACTAGTTGTCCCGCCCAGCTTCGCCTGGGTGCAAAAGTTAATATTTCCTTAAACGCAATCGCAAAGCTACCTATCTGGTATAATTAAATCTAAACCATTCTCCAATCCGCCTCAAGACACAGAAAATTTCATTAGAAGTCGGTCCAGCCGTTTAGGGCGAACACACGCAGAGATTAAATATATATATTACGTTTAACAGTATATTATTCAATATATTTCCGTAAGCCTTGATAATTATCCAGTTCATGTGATATCCTGAATGTTCTTCCCCAATGGTTAAATAATGATTATGTAGCCTTGCAATTGTTTACCGCGTTCTTATCTGTGCATCCGTCCACGGGTGGATTGACCTTAGTTAGAAACAGGAATGCAATGCTTCTCAATTAATCGTTGAAATGTTTAAAAGAAAGTCTGCAGAATTATAATTTGTTTGCCCACTTCAAGTTCACTGGCTTTAAATACATAAATATCCATGAATATGCTAGCAAAAATAAACATTTCATGCGATGCAGTGCAGATCCGAAATATGCAAGGTTTTAAGACAGTGTATGTAATTTTGTACCTCACAATATCCGTGAGTCTGGCGCAGATACCTGCTAAAGCACCATTCTTTACGATGCTTTTGTTAACATCATACCGTTATTTATGTCTTTGGATTCATTGGAAGTGGATCGTAAATAAAATTATTGGTGGAAAACTAGTGTCCCGCCCCGGTTTCGCCCGGGTAGATTGAATGAGAGATTCGAAATGTTTTTCTATATAACAGAAATACTAATTGAAGAAATTGTTAATATATTTATATATATGTATATTTTATGTATATTATATGTAGATTTGTCACACCACGAGTTTTACGGTGAAGGAAAGCATAGAAAGCAAATTGAACGTACATATATTAAATAGCTTTCCGAATCTGGAAAATGAAAACCATTTCAACATGTCATTTCGTAGAGGAGCTGCTTTTAGAATTGGATAGAACAGGTTTGGCCGTAAATGCTTACAGCTATGGTTTTGTGCGAGACTAGGGCAGAGGAAGTCTCAATTTAACACAATACGATAATAGAGGGCTTCCTCCGCATCTTCTATGCCCGTATCTTGATGCAAATAAGTAGGTGTCGCTGCGCTTGCTTACAAAGTTTCAACCAATTTATATTCCTGCATTCAATTGATAAAGTTGACTTTATATTATGTTGAGTATTTATATATATCACGGCAATAAAAAAACATATTTTGTTGATTAATGTTCCTGTTCGCGCCATTCAAAATTAGAACATTATCCCAAAGGGTCAAAACTTGTAGCGTACAAAAGATTGCAGTCAAATGGCGCCGCTTCCGGGTAGGTTTCCAAAACTCCAATCTGAATAGCCGTTCTGTCAGAACCGAGATCCGGCCGCGTCGGTGATATACTTCAGGTATTGCTGTAATGGTGACCGCTTAACATCAGACCGCTTGTATGTTTTTTGCCTCTCTTATGTCTAGTTAACACGGCACATATATAAATAGAGAATTCGATATTAAGTAAGAGCTAGTAACTTATGACTTAACCATTAGATAATCGGTAAAAAATACTTTTTACCGGTTGTTTGCGTGTTATTGCTCACTTTGATATAGGTATTGACGAAGCATTGTTGTTCGGAGAATATTCGAACTTTTTCTAGAGAGAACTGCCTCTCTACTCTTTCTGCCTGACCGTGAGGGATGATGAGTCTCCACGCAATATCCCATTTTAGCGAGAGTCAAACAGAGCGATATTTTTTTCTTACATAATTTTGCATGACTTATAAGGTATCATGTTGAATGCCATACATTAATTGCGATTGGTGGAATAGAAAAGAAGTTGGTGTTGGTGAAGCAGCGCCATCTAACGATTTCTTGTTTTTGCTTCCGATCACGAATCACACTCAAAGTTTTATCACAATCTATTCACAGGTTTCGGAACGCATAGAGGACAAACATACAAATATTCGATTCTTATTTAATCGTATAGAAGATATTACCGCAGACTTAGAAGTCTATTGCGCTGTGCTATTGCAAAAGATTGTCTCCCTAACTCTTCGGGGTGTACTGAAATGCGTGTATTTAAATACAATAAACAAAAATATGGGTAATAATATAGGTAAATAAACGAGCCGTGCCGAGTGTTTCGAGCAGTTGCCTGCAACGCAAAGGTCGCAAGTTCGAATCCCGACTGTACCAATGAGTTTTTCTGAACTTAAGTACAGTGATTAGTCACACCACGAGCTTTACGGTGAAGGAAAACATCGAGAGGAAACCTGCATACGTCTGAGGAGAAATTCAAAGGCGTATGTATAGTCGTGCTTGAGTAACGGCGATGGACTCGCCATCTGTCCCGTTGGCACCTAATCTACCTCTGGCGGAAAGTGGGTGTGTGGGTATTACCTATACACCTCTGCCTACCCCTTCGGGGACCCTTGTGGGAAGGCGTGAGGTTATATATATATATATATATATATATATATATATATATATAAATAAACGACTGAAGGACTGGTATCCACTTCATAAATAAATAAACAAAAGGATGATGATATGCATGTATGTACGCTTTGTTATCCAATAATGCGGCTCCTTCGGATTTAACTGTTGCAGATTCTCCGAAAAGCTTTTTATCTCTGCCTTCATTTATTTCGGAACGAGACATATCTGTCCTTTTAAAATGTAAAGGTCTTCTTTCGCAACATAATGGTGTACGTATTGTAGATGGCAATGCAAAATTGGGGAGAAAGTAGAACCCGTTGGGTCCGTCGAGCCTAGTTAATTTTGCATATAAAATTTATTAACCGCGTAAATCCGCCTTAAAAAAAGATTTAATTTCTAGGTTTTTTCCGGAATAAAATTTGTGTTAATCCAGCTAATATATAATATATTTTAGCTGGAGATATTAACTGTGCCGGATTTCACCCTATTCCGTTCCGTTTGCGTCAAAGAGGAACAAAGATACAAAGTTTCGCGATCACAATATTAGAACGATATTGAATTTAAATCTTTGGTGCTTAACGCGACTTTCATTAACTGAGCTTATTCAGCTAGAGCTTGAGCGTTTGTCTAAGAAATTAGACGAACCCATTTTATATCTGTTAATGATGCATGTTTATGGATGCAGTACTAAGCCCAATTTAGTCATTAAGAGGGCCTCGAGGTCGATTGGGGGAGTTCCTGATTTTTTCAAACCAAATTCATTATCGTTAGGTTCAGTTAAAAGTTCCACCAAAGCCAAGTGGTTTGAGTTAAAACCGATTTAGAGATGCATGTTCAAATCCTGGCGGTCTGTTCTAAATTTGATTGAATTTTTTTTTCTGATTTATCATGCCAAGAGCTATTAGCTATAGTTATTAGCCATTACCAATACCTTTACGATGAACAATAACATCGCGAGGTAAAATGCATACGTTTAGGAATAAATTTAAAGACTTATGTACAGTTGTGCTTAAGTAACGGTGATGGTCTTTAATTACCTGCTATCTTTAATTACCCAGGGTCTCCAGATACAACTTATTTCCTACTTGTACCAACAAGTTTAATTTAAGCTTAAATTCACCAATGAATAGAATTACCAGAAATCGTCAATATCACAGGTCAGGTCGATATCTTCGCACGCAACCTACGTTCCTTTTAAAATTTGTATATTTTTTTCATACCACATAGGTGGCAAACAAGCATGCGGTCCGCCGGATGGTAAACGGTTACCGTCGCCTATGGACGCTTTTTGCAACACCTGTTCAAACCTCATTAGGTTGTACATTATACTAGGTTAAACTATCTTTTATGTAAACTGTTGTATTCATATATAAAATTAGTTATAATTTCTCGTGTGTTTCGCTTTCTCGTGTAAATATTCAAACACTTACTTATTTGTTTAGTACATGCCGTCGCTACATATAATTATAGCACCTTGTTATCTATTATGTAAATTCAAACTTGTATTGATGTTTACTATGTTGGTGGCTTTTAAATAAATAAATATATAAATCCGTCCATCGTCACATTTTAAAATATATATCTCCGCCGGACTGAGTACAGTTACATCTCGTCATTCACCTTTGGGTCCTCTGTGAGGAGCCGTGATGATATATAAACAATTTCATATAAAAAAGTATATTTAAGGATAATGCATGGTTCGTGTATCACGATACAATAGTTAGTTAGCTATTTCAATATTGTTCAAGCACCTGCTTTAAATATTCTCTTTGTTAATAACAATAGGGCACGATATAATGCGACGTTACCTTATCGAAGCGTTTACATTCTCACTGTACTTAATTTGAGGACGTGGAAATTATTAAGGGTATTATTAATTCAAAGGTTCTGGCCGTAAATTAATTATAATAAGTTATTAATTCACATTTACGATCCGTCTGGTTTAGTAAGTTGGCCTGGCTAAACATGAGGTTCCCGGTCCGATTGCCACCGGGGATAATATTTCAAGCCAACGATGTGCTGTGTATTTAAGTATATATGTATTACTATGTATGTATATCGTTATCCAGTTCTCGTAGTACACGCTTTACTTCGATTGGGACTTGGTCTATTTGTATGGAATTGTATGATATTATAATTACCCGCAGATTAGTGGTGTGTGTGTAAGTTACTTATTACACCAGGATACATATATATATGTATATATACATATTATCACGCCGAGTCCCTAACGGGGTAGGTAGAGGGAATAGAGCGCCAGTTCTCTCTAGACTTTCATACCTCTTTCTCTTCGTCCACATTCAGCCTCTTCATACATGCTCGCCAGATTCGACTACTCAGTCTAGGTAGTTGGAACGTGGTCGTCCTCTGCCTCACACTTTCATGTTTAGTCAATCTTTCTTCACTCATCCTTTCTAAATGTCCATTCCAACGTAACATGTTTTTTTCATCTTTACAATCACACCCTGGTTCACGACAGTAGTTTTGCGAATCTCGTCAATGCGGATCCGATCTCAGATCAGATCGAATCAGATCGATATCAGTATTTAGAGTAATATTATACTTGTTTCAAATACATACATGCATAATTATCAACTTGCCGAGCCCCTCACAGCGTAGGCAGAACGAGTAGAGCACCAGTTCTCTCTATGTCTAGAGAGAACTAGTACTCTACATTGGCACCTCTTTCGCTTCATCCACATTAATTAGTCTCGAATAAAATGGTTAAAAGTGAAAGCACTTCCGAAATCTATCGGATGTGTGTATTGTTATGTAGATGAAGTCCAATTTAGTTGGCGAAAGTAGTTCCTCTATGCTTCGTAGCATCGGATATATCTGAACGTTTTGTAATTATTTAAACAAAAGAGTAAATTAACTCTCTGGAACCGAAACTTTTAAATTATGCTATGTACTTTATGAGTGAAGGTTTGTTACATATACTTAGGTACATATGTATATCATCATGACGAGTATCTTAGGTAGTCAAAGAGAGAAAAGCGCTAGTTCTCTCTCGACTTATTTATAATTACCTGTAAAAGATGTAATTATCTGCCGGTTTTATCGATGAGAAACAAAAGCGTAAGTCGTTAGTCGTGTAGTCGAGTAGTTAAAAGAGAGAGTTGCAAGTATGATTCCTGGCGATCGGTACCAATGAGTTTCTGAACTGAGTAAGGTAAACTTTGTTTGTGGTAAAAACATGGTCTTGTGACCAGCATACGTTTGAGATTAAATTCAAGGAGTGTGTCCTGGTCCAGTCATGATTACAGACTCTTTACTGAAACGTTGCAGGCAGAGTGAGGCCAGATGATTATATTAGCGCCTGGATGGCCCTGGATGGAAGGACCTGAAAGACCTGGAAGGAAGGGTGGCTTTTAATAGGATATTTTCAAGGCTTAGAAGTGACGTAAGGTCCTGGGTTCCCGCAACTCACTAACTTCGACTATATGGCTAATCCAACACAGCCTTTATAGGCCCTTGAATAATCAAGAATAAATTAAAAAATAAATTCGAAACCTACCAATCATATTTCTCAACCCATTCGCACCATAACTAAACTCTTAATCGATAGAAAACAACGACCGTACTCGACCATAGCGGTCGTAACATTTTTCCATTGCAATGTAATCGAGTCGCTCGTTGCGTTTCTTATTGTATCAACCAATATTACTTACCGTTGTTGTTAACAGAACTTTACAATGCGTTTCTCTCAAACAATTGAATCAGTTTTTGTCAACCTACTGCTGGGTACAAGCCTCCTCTCCACACGTTACGCGTGGTCTCTTTACATCAAGCCGCATCCATTGCTGTTATGCCACTCTCAAGGTGTAGCCTGACTAGTTGGTGGTCTACCCTGCTGCATCTACCGGCCATGATTCCATCTAGCCGAATGTCTTGCCCTGTGATTGTGTGATGTGATTTTACTTAGATCAGGATACCTTTATATAACGACTTTGTCTTAAAGTGATAATTGGTGATAAGAACTTATCCGCTTGGATACTACCACGAACAGCTGTTGGGAGGCGTAACCACGAAAAAATAATAACGAGAGGTCAAGAACTTCGCGTCTAGTCGTATTGAACGCTGACTCACGTTTCTGTACACCGAAGATACGGAACGTCGCAAAAGATCCCTTCTTGCTATCTAAATGAACTCTAGCGTTAGCGGTTATAGAAACTAAATTGACACGCAATGCTAAGGTTCTCATAATAGCTTAGTTCAGTATTAGTTCACATGAGTAAAGTTGCAGAACTGAAGCCAAAAGTAGCGTATGTTGATTTAAACGCTGTCATGTTAAAGCAACATAAATATGACTTGGTAGTTTGTGTTCTCAATGGACTTGATTAGTTCCACTACATTGAGTTGTGTTAAGTACAGATGGGCGCCTGTGAACGGATGGACCGGGATAAAACTGAAAGAACCTACTAGTACATCGATTAGTGTCGAGTTGTTGTGTAAATACGTTTTTTATCGATTCGTGCACATGTTTTGACGGAAATAAAAATACATTTCCTATTTTGATTACATGACAATTGTGTATAATATAACTATACAGTTATATGGTATAGTAACTTTGAACCTAACAGTATAAATCGGGGTGGTATATTTACTTTGTATCTAAAGCACATTGCTAACGCCTTTGAATTTCTTCTCAAATGGATGCTGATTTTCTAACAATATTTCCATTCACCGAGAAGCCCTCATGTACAGACCGCCCCGATTTGTACTTACTATCTTTTGAGTTGCTATATCCAGTCTGCCATCACGACTGACATATGCAAACTTTATTATCGTATCTTAAGCAAAGAGTAACAGATTGGTATTTAAAGGCTATAAGGAAATGCTCAAGCAGAACTAGAACATTGCCATCAAAATGTATCGTGAGAACAGGTGCTAAACTCTTGGCCTTATTTTTGAACTATCAGATGTCATTGACTCCATAGAATTGTTTAACGCAACACAATACGTAAAACACTTTTCTTTTGAACTGATTTCTCTTCTTCAATGCTATTGTCATGGTCAACGTTGACAACGCTAGAATACTTAAGAGCCGTGGTGGCCGAGTGGTTTAAGTAGTCACTTCCAAATCTAGAGTGCAGACTCGAATCTCAGCAATCTCTACCGATTTTTTGACCTTATTTTGTTGTCACAAATTTATTGGGTTGTCACACCATGAGTTTTTGGTGAAGGAAAATCTCGTAAAGAGCGTGCATACATTGAGAACAAATTCAAAGACGTGTTGACGGCGGTTTGTTACCTGCCACGTTGACACTTAAATATGTCCATGTTTAACAAAAGAGAGCTGTTGTTACACCTCTAACGACTTTTCGGAAAGGTTCAACGATACATGAAGAGTTATTTTGACTTCTAGTGCAGCGCGCCAATCAGATATTAAAAATTGTCTTTAGTCTTCGCCTTCGATGTTGTAAAGCTACTACTCTTTACGATGCTTATTCCTTAATTAGCCATGATGCAAACTTGGTGTCATGTTACCAATGCTTTCATTACTTAATAGGCTCACAAGCTTCACTTACTGATATGAAGCCACCACTCGTGTACGTGTACTGATTCAAACAATATTACTTCTGCAAATATTATTAATGACTAGCTGTGCCGCGCGGCTTCACCCGCGTAAAGTTTGATTTAATCGATACTTTTTCCAGCTCATAATATATCTCTGTTTAGAATGACATCCAATTCCGTTCATCGATTTTGGCCTGTTTAAGTTAACATCATCCACATGAACGTTCGCATTTTTGTAATATTACTAGGAAAGCATTCATTTCATAACGGGTTTGAGCTATCACAGCTTACAACATCGGTTGATTGCAACCGCGCAATAGTAGTAAAAGCGATAATTTCGCAAGTGCACTGCTAGCCTGGCTCCCGTGGCTTTCGAAACCTCGCAGCTGATTGTAACCGCCCACACGCATCCTGCGCCGATTCACATAAACTGGAAGATGCTTAAAGACAATTTTATTAATTTACTATCATTAATAGGCCGTGGTGACCGAGTGGTTGCAGGAGGATGGAGTAGTTGCCTGCGACACAAGATCGCAAGTTCGAATCCCGACTGTAACAATGAATTATTCTGTACGTACAGTGATTAGTACACATCACATCAAACATCGAGAGGAAACCTGCATACGTCTGAGAACAATTCAAAGGCTATGTATAGTCGTGCTTGAGTAACGGCGATGGACTCGCCATCCATCACGTTGGAACCTAATATATCTCTGGCGGAAAGTGGATGTCTGGGTATTACCCATACACCTCTGCCTACCCTTTCGGGGACCCTTATGGGAACGCGTGAGGATATATTCTATTATTATACTATCATTAATTGAGTGTAGGTACATAAGTACCCTTTTATCTCAATTGGTAACCAATAGCGTTATAAGTTTTATGAATGACTTATACCATACCTAACTTGGTTGATTGTTAATTTAAATGAATCATCGATGTGGTTGCACATATGTAACCACACGCGATATCAATAATTAGCAATTAGAATTAACTTTACAATTTAAAATAATAACTTAATGTTTTTCTATTTTCAATTGTTCTGTAAGTAGGTTAACTATTTATACGAACACGTAGTGCCATAAGAATTGATTTAGATTAGATACTAGTCAGGGAAGACAGCGAAATATGTAACAAATCTTTATTGTGCTCTGTTCGCTTGCTTGTTTGAAATCGAAAAGTTCAAAGATTAATATTAATGTTTGTTGCATGAAACATTTATTGTGCGGCAGTTAACAATTAAACTGGAGAAAAGTAAGATGATTGCGGGAAAATATTGTGAGTCAGCTATTCAAGTTTATTACTCACGGTGTATAGTATTAACAGAGGTGATAATTTGTTTAACGACTTCGCGTTTTCCACTGCATTTATCTTATTATTCATCTTAGCTGTCATTATTTTAAAAAATTGTGACTGACATTTTCTTAGTAAGTAGAATGGACATTGCTTCCAATGAGGTTTTATTCTTTTTTACATCAATGATTGCTTCGGCATTATTTTGCATTGTTATTATTGGAAAAACCACACAATTTAGACGACCTAAATCAACAAATGTTGGAATATGTCACAGTTATTCGATCCCCATCGGGATTCAATGCAGCAGCAAGCTTCGCAGTTCGCAGTACAAGCTTTTATCAGGTCGCCGTCGAAATTTACAGCTTACTGGGTTACTTTGAAACTAAATATGTATTCCAATCAGCGCATGCTGTGTGCGTTAAGTATTCAGCTCAAAACATATCCCAGTAGAACAATCTGAAGTGTCCTGCACTTTAAGTAATTAAAACAGTGCACGTTTTTACACGTCTGAGGCCAACGATTTAGTGAGCGACTGCGTTTGAGTTTGCATAACGAATCCATTACACATGTTCACCTGCCTTGCACATTATAGGCGTTAGGCTTACGCTTTGGGCAATCGTCTTCTAACTGACAGGTGCATAATGATCCATATTAAGCTGATTGTGAAACGATGGACCGTATAATTGTTGACTGACTTGACCTTGGTCCGTTGTTACATTTGCTCCTCGTGGTAGTTGCCACTCGAATATACTACAGTACAATGAATATTCATATGTTAAAGAAAATATGCAATAGCTGCTTGGTGCTTGCTTTTGTTGGGGGTATACAATTTCGTCAAACAACTTATTGTTCACAAGTTGTTGCTTTTTGAGTGATTTTTCATTTCGTAAAAACGGTTTTAGTTGGCTACTTTGACAGTTGAAATGTAATTTTTTACTCGATTATTAAATTTAGGAATATAGAAATAGGAACTTAAAACATCCTTTATTTGAAATGCAACTGAAGAATTTAAAAACGTTGATAACATTGGTCATGTTTTTTTTTAATTGGATTCATGAAGTCTAAAGAAATTAAATATTACCGCATATTATTTCAAGGTCCACCTTATATGTGGACCTTCCAACGACTGTCACAAATTATTTTAAAATTTACTTTATATAAAACTTCTGCCCTCTTACGCTCACATTAATTAAGCAGGGAAAATATACGTAATTCAAGATTTACTTTCTCTTACTGACCATTATACAGTGACCTTGCTATATGATATTAATCCGGTTTTTGTGCATTTAAATATCAGTAAAAAGGTGGTGTTGTAACAGTTCTGTAGAAGGTAATGCCTGTTATAAAAATGCCAATTTAAAATATCCTTGCCTTTCTATTCATAGTTTACTCATAGTCATGCGATTTTTTATAGAGACGTGGTGGTCGAATTGTTCGGGCATTAATCTGCAAAGTCGAGATTCAAAGTCGCCCACTCTTAGAAACGACTTATAGTATATAGCATGACTATATACTACTTTGAATACTTCCCAGATGTGAATACCTGAAGATGATAGAATTGCTGAAGGTATAATCAGACCAGAGCTTTCCTAATACCGTCGATATCTTCTCTGATAAACCCTCTAAATTTAAGCGATCTATAATTAATTTGTCCTAATAGTATTTATCCTAATTGTAACGTGCTTTTTTTATAATGTAATGTCCTTTAACCAAAAATGTTTGTGTTAGCTAAATGACGTTTAATCTTATTTTGTTAGTTAGTTAAATAGTCTTCTGTTTTTTTGCATGCAGTTTTCACCTATAATTAAGATGGCATTTAGCACATGCACACCTTCGAATGATTTTTATTACTTGTAATAATGTACGTTCTGTTGGTGATCAATAAATAAATAAATAGTACTAGAGAAATAAAAGTCAATGTCACAGCACGGCGTTTAAATTTGACTCTCAGTGCATCAATAACGTCTATTGGTTTTATTGTTGCTAGCCAGATCCAACTATCTATATTTATTCCATCACTTTGTCATGTTCTATGTAGCATCTTGTACAGATGTATAAATTTCGTTTATAAAAATAACTGTAATTATATTACCACATGCTCGCCGTTGGGGACACCATGTGTTAGTGCCAATTTTGGTGTCATAACAATTGGCCACTTAGTCACTGAGTGTGCCTCCGCTAAGAACTGAATTTATGCAACTACGTGATGGGCGCTTACCGTACAATTTAAAATTGTTTAATGGTTAATTGGTATAAATAGTCAATTGCGAGTTATAAACCCCGGCTTAATAAATACGAGCTTTATGATTTTAAGAGAGGTAGGACATAACGGGTTTCCCGTTCGAATTTGGAGCTGCCCGACTGGGGCAGGACCTCCACCTTATAGAAGTTTGTAGCCAAATAACACAATTTATTGTGTTGTGTTCCTACGCGGTGAATAAGGTTTCCAGTAATGAGCTCCTTGGGGAGGGGGGAGGATTGTTATATTGTGTTGGCAGCAGAGGGATTAGTCCTATGATGCTGTCAACACAGTATAGCTCTCCGAACATAGAGTGGCAACGCGCAAGTGATACTTCGGTATCGTGAGCGTAAATAGGCTATGGTAACCGTTTCCCATCAGGTGGGCCGTGTGCTTGTTTGCCACTCCTGTTGTATAAAAAAAAGTGATGAAATAGGGAAACTCATGACGGGAAAGTTGAAGTGCCTCTACATATACATAGTAAGATGTAATTAAATAAGAGTTCTGGTCGACATGCCACGAAATATCAATGTTTTAGCTAGGTAGTAGATATTGTCGTGCCAAGGGAAATTCATAAGCTCGTTACCACTTGTAGAAGAGAGATGAAAGCTGCCTCGTGTTATCAATTCTAAATACATTGTTTCTAAGATATCTTTTTATGTAACGGTATTATTGATGTGCGTTAAAAGTTAACGCCTGCCTCACGACTACTGGCACTACCGATATCGTTAATAGATTATAACGATAGAGAACTGGTTTTAGAGGAAGTGCCGATTCCCATTCTCGAACAAGATAAACACAAGTATATAATTATTAAAGTATGCCGTAATATCCGACCATATTAAGAGGGTCACAACTCGAGCTTGATTTGAAAAACGAAGACAGTCCACAATGGGAGGAAGTTCACAGACCGTGCGTCATCGCGTCGAAAAAAAGGCACACACGCCTTGGGTGTATTTTTTTACCACTGGATTCGGAGCGTTCCGGAGACACATATTGTTACTAATCACATTTATTTACCTGCTACACACTATCGATCAACACGTAGGTCTAATCGTTTCGACCGTTCTATCGAACCTTGACAGCGGTAGGATTAGGCGCGCAAAAAGTGACATTTGTTTGTCCGTGTTTTGCTTTCGTCTTAATGACCTTGTTGACCTTCGTCTACATTGAATACTAGATGTGCTCTGTTACTTCACTCGCGTTATTTTTATTGGTAGATGTTTTCTGGAATCAAACAGTTTAGCCGTTTTTGGGTGATTGAGGTGAACATCTCAAATTTTCGAATTTATTTTATTAGTATGTTATGTAATACTTGTTTTTTCTTTTTAAATTTTAGGAAGGTGTTCCTGTGATATGATAGTGATGTAGATCAATTAGAATGTGTGTCAAAGTTAAATTCTCTTCTGATTATTGAAATGAGGCAGCCGTCCTGATTTTGAATATAAAATGCTAATTTGTATGAAAAATAATGAATGAAGTCACATGTCAGTGACCCCCGCTAAAAGGGCCGGACTGATAATGAACAGTGTTTTCACTACGTTACAACAGACCATAGGCCAATATATGTAGGGTTCATATTTGGTTGTCGCAATGTTAGCTCCAAGCTTCGCCTGCTATGGCTGGCTGGCTGTCAAAAGTCCAGGACAATGGCTTTTGGCGTCACAACTGCTTTGGTGGGGTCATGGATCGCTGCATGTTGTTATTATGGTAAATACGAGAATGGTAGGGTCGCTATCTATCAGTACTTCCCTGGTGATCGTTAAGGATATATCGTTGTGTCTCTTGTTGGTTTAGGTCTCATCCTCACGCCTTCCCACAAGGGTCCCCGAAGGGGTAGGCAGAGGTGTATAGGTAACCCACACACCCACTTTCCGCCAAAGGTAGGTATATAAGGTATAGGTCGATCCTGTTAATATTATAAATGCGAATTTTTTTAAGGTTGTTTGCGCCTCTTTCATGTGAAAACGACTGAACGGAATAAGATGTAATTTGGTACAGAGATAGATTTTATTAGCTGTATTAACACAGGATAATTTTTATTCCAGATAAATCTTCCCAATTATATTTAAGACGGGTGAAACCGCAGAGCATAGCTATTGTTAAACATATTTATCAAGAAGGATGCATTCAAGTGCACTTAATTCAATGTATCGATACAAAATATATGGATTGTTTAGTGATTAGTTAGTTCAACAGGTTTTGAGCCTTCGATCTCTGATGTCATCTCTGTATACAAGATGCATAATGACCTCGCCTCAAGATTTCCTTTATTTGTATAATTTCTCTACTACCATTCCATGCACGTTTATCTGGGACATTATTCCAAGTGCAACGTCCATGATTAATTCACTTGGTCGAGAATAAAAATGAGTCTAAGAATAAAATGTACACAATACAACATTGAAGTAAGCCACGCACAATGCGCGGGCGCATTGGCGCCGGTCTTGATACGTGATCGAGGATCAGCTGCTAATTGTAATTTTGCACTCATTTTAAGCGGATTGCGGACGTAGCACATACACGAGAAGTAAATGAACTTTGCTGTGGTTTTCCCTAGAGAGTACAACATGGTAATACTAAAAAAAGTTAAAGTTTTTGTTTTTAAACAAGCATACGCACGCTTGATTGTAAGAGGTTTCCTCCGCCCATAGACGCTTGCAACACCAGAGGTATCGCTCGCGCGTTACCAACCTGCTTTTCTTTTGCTTGTTTGAGATTTTCACAGAATGTGCGATGCGTGAATGACATATACCTAAGCAGCGGTAAGCGGCTACTATTCAGATTATCTATTTAAGATATGGACGAAACAGGTATACTGATCCGATTATCCAAATTAAGGGTACTGATAACGACAGTCGAGAATTGAAGAGGAATGGTGAAAGGTCACTTTATACGACATGACATCTTCTTTAGAATCTTAGAAGGAAAGATAAAGGACAAGAGAGGACCAGGAATACATATGACACACATAGATCAAAGGAAAAGTGTATATCATGACGTAAAGGGAGGTCACAGAGATTGCGATGGACAGAAGTAAATTGAAGGATTTGCATCAGAGACGCCGACAAGAGCTCAGCTCTTAAATGTATGATGATGATCCATTCCTAGTCGGGAACGTAAAAATGTTGATAGCACCTCAACGTGTGATCCTGTGTAAGCTTCCCAAACAGATAACTGTGTCAGTTTGTAACACCACGCTCATAAATCCGTGTGCACTTAGCCGTAAATCCGCGATAAGGGAAGTACTACGAATCTGTTCCACAAAGCCTTTTCGGGTTATCAGGTGTTGAAATTAAATGGCTATCAGCAATAACATGCAACCAAGGACTTTTTTGGATACTGACATATTTAGATGGCATTAAGATTTTAAGATTAAGGTCGATATATATGACAATACCACAAATTAAACAACAGTTTATAGACAAAAATATTCAACCCCATAAGGGAGTCGGCGTGATTATGTATTGTGTGTAAACGTATTGAACGGTATTATCGGAAAAGCCAACCTATGGATAATTGCTGATTTCTTCAGATGGATATGCATTGCATTGTAAATGTATAAAAGTATTAGTACCTATATTCGTTCAGAAATGGTCCCAACTCGAATCAACTACTCATGAAATATTCTCAGGCAATTCATCAAAGTCAAAACATAATAACTCCCCAGCCATCACAGGCCAATTTACCTACCTAGAAATAGGATACGAGGATAGGACAGTAAAGGAAAACATCGAGAGGAAACCTGCATATTGAAAATTTGAAATTCAAAAGCTCATGCATTTGCCAGCCAAGTATAATCCCCTAATTATTTTTATTAATCATATAAATGTTTTTAAAATAACGGAAGATCTATGTTGTAGTTAGCATTTTAAGGCGATAATTAATTGATCATCCCAGAATAGACCTTAATCTAGGCCAGTAAAACTATAATGAACTATGCGTGTGGGCGTTTGTTTACGTCGTAGTTGCTTCCTTCCTTTGGTCGATTCATGAATTGTCTGAAGCATAGATTCTAAATGAGGACTATGGCGCTCGTTGAGTCTTTTAGAGAGTTAGAAGACCGAGAGAAAATTTAAAGGCATTGAGATGGCCCAGAAAGAGCGGGGGCAGATTAAAAAGACGACAAAAATGTTATGCGTAAAAAAAAAAGTATGCGTCTTAATTCCTGCACTTGAAGTATTCTCTTGACAAAACATTTTCGAAGTGGGGGGCATGTGTAATGTAAATACTAAGGTTGAGAAACTTTTGTTCTACATCATTTGACCGTGCACGACAGTAGCTTCTCCGATTCTGACATTTTGTTCCTTTTTCAAATAAAAACTACTGAACGAAATTGTATGAAATTTGGCACAGAGATACTTTACATATAGCTTTATCCCAGAAAAGTAACACCATTAGAATCAAATTGTACAAATAAAGGCTTAACGAATCAAAATAACCCAACCCTCTCGTTAAAATGTCAAGAACTACAACGATGTGCTAAAATGTATACAATATTGCCGCGAGTGAATGAATGGTGCCATTATAATGCTGAACAATGTGCCTTCATCCCACTCACGCGCAACAGGCGAGAATATTGTACAGCTGGTGATATTATCAGCTCTGCCCATGATAAAGTTCTGTGAGAAAGTGCCAGATAACTAACTATAGTACTTTACTTTAACTGTTAAGAGAACAATACGCCTTTATGAAGTTCCAAAAAAAGTAGGCTCTGATATTCTTTTGTATTGTTGTTTTTAATATTTTATAATGTTGAATACGAGTCTTTTTGTTGATAGCATATGTACCATCATATCACGTTAATACGGTGAGCCTCACACCGCGACGAATTTGGGGAGGCAAAATATATCGCAGAAGGAAAATTTTACTTCCTACTAATTAAATGTGAAAGTTTTGATGAAAATGTGAATGCTGGTTCCCTTTTCAAGCAAAGCTTCTGAATGGAGTTGGATGTGTTTATCAGCTGGATTAACACAAGAGGTACACCTATGTTTTATTCCAGAACAAATTTTATCAATGAAAAGAAATAAGACGCGAGTGAAACCTCGGGGCACAGTTAATGTTATTTTTTAAATAAAGTTTGGATATTTAATTTATTTTATAGAGTACCCCAATGGCTAATGCCTTGCCTAGACATAGGCGAATACCGAAGGCTGTTGTTCATTGACGTCATACAGGGCGTTACCCCTAGTGTAAATCCTGGTCTGCCTACATGTATAGTAGATAAATATAGTATACTAGTGGTCCGTCCCAGCTTCGCACGGGTGGACATAATTTTATTTTTATAAAAGAAAATATAGCCTATGTTACTCAGGATGAGTGGAGCTTTCCAATGGTGAAAGAATTTTTCAAATCGGTCCATTACTTTTTGAGCCAATTCGTTACAAACATACTTACATACAAATCTTTCGTCTTTATTATATTAGTATAGACTAGCGACCCGCCCCGGCTTCGCACGGGTGCAATATACCAATAATATGTAAATTATCGCGGACTTATTTGTCGATCTTTTTAACATATATATAATTCTGTAGTACATTAATTTGATCTATCTCGTAAGGTTAACGTTTGCGATTTTATAGCACAAACATATTTTTGTTACGACACCATTGTAAATCATCGAATTTTTTGGCTTTTCTGTACTATAAATGTCTCCGTTGAATAGCTTAAAAGATCTAAGCGTACAGACAGCTATAGCGACTGATGTGAAGTAAAAGAAGACGATGTAAAGATAATGTTTCCACTCACCCAACACGACTTATATAGACTTTAATAATCACATAATTACTTACAATAGGTAGGTACCACAAATATGCCACTAATGCTAGAAGGTATCAAACCTGCTATCTACGATATACGGCTTTACTACCAAATCGCCAGCCAGTATTAACCTACATGTATTAACAAACCGCTAATGGTACAGTTGAGGAAGAAATGTATTACGCACTCGCAATGGAGAGGTCGTCGGCTCTAATTCGTTTAATTTGACTGAATTGTCATTAATTGGACTCGTTAATGCACGGATACAGGTGCTATGTAATTGTTTTATTTACACTAATAAGAGCCGTGGTGACTGAGTAGTTCGAATAGTGCTTGCGGTACAACGAATGCAAGTTCAAGTCTCGATTGTACCGATAAGATTTTTGAAACTCCAGTGAGCTTTGCGGTTAACGATCATGTCGTGTCCCTCAAGAGGTAGGCAGAGAGAGCAGAACACCAATTATCTCTACAGAAATCTTTCGCTTCCACCATATTCGCCAGTCTCGTCGGTTGTAACCAATTGTTTTTTTTTCATAACTACATATTATATTTTAACTAGCATTTGGCACCGAAAATATATCTAACGGAATGTTAGCCTCTGCCTACCCCTGAGACCCTTGTGGGAAGGCGTGAGCCTATTTGTTGGCTATAATATATCTTCACGCCTTACCAGAAGGATCCTCAAAAATGTATACAAAAGAAATAGAAGAAGAAAGAATATGTAGAAACAAAAATTTTTAATTTAGGCTATGTCAAAACGCCAATTAAATATTATCATGCTGCCAGCGTGCCTGCCTCCTTACTGGTATCATCAACGGGGATAATTCGCATGCGATTATCAATCAATTGTATCTTTATAATCTACCATTGTGCAGTCATTGGACACCACGGTTTCCGCTCCGGTCAGACTCATCAGAATTTTAATATACTATTTGAATAAATTACGTTCGATATTATTAAACTTTCTTTATAATATCATACATATATTTATCTTATTTTTATATTTTTACGCATTTCCACAAGGGGGGCCCCGTGAGGGTTGGCAGAGGTGTGTAGTATCCCACACACCTACTTTTGGCCTGAGATAAATTGTATGTATCGGGAGTCAACATGACAGATGGCGAGTCGTCACACCATGAGCTTTACGGTGAAGGAAAACATCGAGGAAACCTCCATACGTCAGAGAAGAAATTCAAAGGCGTATGTATAGTCGTGCTTGGGTAACGGCGATGGACTCGCCATCTGTCACGTTGGCGCCTAATATACCTCTGGCAGAAAGTGGGAGTGTGGGTATTACCTATACACCTCTGCCTACCCCTTCGGGGACCTTTGTGGAAAGGCGTGAGGATATATTATATTATTATTTAAACAATAATATGACAAGATATGCTGAACAACTGGTAGACAAAGCCATTGTGCCGACAAGGAGCTTTGTGGCGGCAAAAACATCATGAAATGAATCATTACTTGGCAAGAGAATGTATTTCCTGATTGACCTTAAATCACAATCTTGATTAGTTCCGAATGAGGCTTTTACGAGGTCGATACTACCTGGATGGTGTTTGGTATGCGTTTATCGTAGGGCGTTGTTTTCGCTAGGTTCTATACACTGGCTGACTCTATACGCTGTGACTACTAGACGACTACTCAATACGAGTTAGGCCCAGCAATTTCATTCACGTAAAATTTGTTTTTTTTCTACTACTAGAATAGAACATATCCTATGTCCAGCTAATAATCTATCTCTGTGATATATTCTATCCGATTCCGTTCAGTAGTTTTTCCGTGAAGAACGAACAAATTCTCACAATATTTCGCATTTATAATCTTTAACTGACTATAAGTAATGTGACTGACTATAACTTATATCAAATTTGTTCCAACAAGTC
The DNA here is from genome assembly GCA_016069955.1 of Drepana arcuata. Classification (NCBI taxonomy): domain Eukaryota; kingdom Metazoa; phylum Arthropoda; class Insecta; order Lepidoptera; family Drepanidae; genus Drepana; species Drepana arcuata. The sequence continues at coordinate 180,078 of JACCPG010000335.1, forward strand.
GAACCTAGGCTTAAATTCACCATTGAATAGAATTATTAGAAATTTCAATGTAACATCTAAAACGAAACAAGTCGATATATTCGCACGAAACCTTAATTCCTTTAAAAATTGCATTTAAGGTTTATATGTTATTTTATTAAAGTTCAACTTTTCTATCATGTTCAATCCTCACTAGGTTGTACATTATACTAGGTTATATTTTAAGATTCAAAATTAGTTATGTGATAAAAAAAATTGCCGTGGTGGCCGAGTGGTTCGAGCAGTTGCCTGCGACGCAAAGGTTGCAAGTTCGAATCCCGACTGTACCAATGAGTTTTTCTGAACTTAAGTACAGTGATTAGTCACACCACAAGCTGAACGGTGAAGGAAAACATCGAGAGGAAACCTGCATACGTCTGAGAAGAAATTCTAAGGCGTATATATAGTCGTGCTGGAGTAACGACGATGGACTCGCCATCTGTCACGTTGGCACCTACTATACCTCTGGCGGAAAGTGGGTGTGTGGGTATTACCTATACACCTCTGCCTATCCCTTCGGGGACCCTTATGGGAAGGCGTGAGGCTATATTAATTTATTATAAAATTAGTTATAATTTCTCTTGTGCTGTGTAAATTAATTACACTCTTACTCAATTCTGTCTTGTTCGCTTATTTGCATGCCGTCGCCACCGATAATTGTAGTGGCACTCACCATGTATACATGTACCATGTTCATTGATAGTTGTTTAAGTGTGGTTTCTATGTCGGTGGCCTTTAAATAAATAAATAAAATAAGTTTAAGTTGCAATTACCCTTTAAGGAAATTGACAACTTATAGACTTCTTCCGCTTCGTCTACACTCATCAGTCTTATCAAACATGCTCGCCGGTTATTGGTGTACGCTATTCCATTTGTGTATGTTTTAATTGTTGCAGGAGGTCCCGCATCTGACTTCAGCAAATACACACTCGTGCAGCCAACTGTACAACATGGCCGGACTAAGCGAGAGATATCCTCGACAAGGGATACGGTAAGTTTATATAACGCTGATGAGTATTATTCAAAGACAGCGTAATGAGGTAGGTATGTATGTAAGTCTAGAGAGAGATGGCGCTCTTTCTTGACACCCTAGTGTTATCAACACACCTGATTATGACGATAGATACCACCATCAAACAAATATACATTTTTCAAACTAATAAGTGTTCCCTGTGTCCCTTACGTTGAATAAAATATTTTGATTTTGAGTTCTTTAATGATTTATAAGATGTTGAAAAAAAAATACTATCACGGATCTCCATATTGTAGTTTTACTATAAGACAGAAACCTACTAAAAACGCGTTTCAAAGTCATAATAGTTAATGTGATTTTCGCAACGAGAACGGAAGTGCATAACGAGCTTGACCTCCGTAGGAGCTAACGGTGTCAAGTGTCTTGCATTTGAGTGTATACTCCACCTAATTATGGGTTAAAAAGCTTTATTAGTTTAATAGCACACGCATGTGCTATGTGGCAATAATTATATATATATATATAGATTGTCTGTATGTCCTTTATAGAATCGTAAACGGCTGAACCGAAAAACACAATTCATATTTTTTGTATCTATGCCTTGGGATATCTACTATTGTTTTTCATATATGTTACATGAATGAAACCGTGTGACACAGCTAGTTCCTAAATTAATATACTTAAAAACAACTTTGTTCCTATTTACGCTGTGTACTCATCTATATATTAAGCTTCTTAACATTCCACCTTAAGATAACATATCATGCTTTTATGTAAACAGTCCGGCGTGCACCAGCCGGATGTGACGGTGGCACTGGAGATAGACGGCGAGCGTCGTGAGCTGGACCTGCGCCTCAACACAGACCTCATCGCAGACGGCCACGTGCTGCGCTACCAGCAGGCTGGCAGGACACTGGTACACAAGCCTACCAAACAGGTACGTGCCGCGCGTGCCCCCAATACGTGTGCAGTTGGCGTCACCATAATATGCTACGCTAACAGCCTGTATAGACCCACTATAGGCAGGAATTGTCCTTGTATACAGGAGCTGGACCTATGCCAGTACAGTGGCAGCTTGCGAGGCAGCCCCGGCTCGTGGGCGGCGGTGTCCACGTGCCGCGGCCTCCGGGGGGTCATATACGACGGAGAGCATATGAGATACATAGAACCCGCACACGGTAACAGCTGTTTTTGATCATATATATATATATTTCATTTACATGAGTAGAAAAGATGTTTTTAGGCGAAGAAAATAAAATGGTAAAAGGTATATTATACTGCTTACTTATAGTAAGTACATGAGATTTAGTAATTCCATGGCGAGTTGAACGATGTCGCACTGTTTACTGATTATATTGATGTCAATAGCGCGTGGTCCAAGCTCACGACGGCCGTTACTTATGAATTTCAGAAGGCAACGATCTCCAATCCCCGCACTACCTATACTCCCACGCGGACTTGAACACTGCCTACCACTGCGGGTACAAAGGCGGTGTTACAGACAACACCACATATGATCCACTGCTGCACGCGAGACACCACGCCGAGAAGGAACAGAAACGGAGTAGGGTCTCTAGAGTGAGTCTAAAACTCTGAATGGTCTCCATGTAACAACACCAACGCCGGAGATATTTGTAGCAAACATGACAGATGGCGACTACATAGCCGTTTCTCAAGCACTACCTACTATACATACGTCTTTTAGTTTCTTCTTGAGCGTTATTAGTAGGCTTTCTCTAGATGTCCTCTTTCGCTGCAAAGCTCGCAGTTTGATTATACACTGCACTTTACTTCAGAATAAAAGTCATTCTTCACTCAATCATTTTCTGTTAATTAGTTTCTCATTCATGGCCTTAGGTTTCAATCAAATGCTAGTCCACTCTATAAATTAGCTAATTTCTCGATAAAATGTATTGAATAAAGTAATTGAGGAATTAATGAATATTTATAGTTCTTGCTATTTGTAGACCGTTAAAAAGGGTCTCCCTTCTTAATTTGCTTGACTTAACACTGGAATTTTGCATTGAGTTGTGACTAGGGCATATAATTGCTTCAATTAATTGTGTCTATTGTTAATAATTTGTATGTAGGTACATATTACGATATGGTTACAGATTATTTTACTATTGTTGCTTGTTAAGACCCACTTTACTATTGTTTTTTTTATGAACCCCTTTATGAAAATGCGATTACGTCACGGTATATTTAGTATTTCCCACGTTCAAAATGTTCTGCATGAAAATGGATTAATTTTCAGCAATTTAGAAGAAACCTCACAAAATTTACAGTACAAGCGCAGTACGGACGACACATCTGTGCGCGTCCCATACAACGCGAACAGGCAGTCGAGGTACGTGGAGCTGGTGCTGGTGGCCGACCGGCGCGAGTTCCAGGCAAACGGAGAGGACCTGCGCACGGTGCACGCGCAGATGAAGGACGTCGCCAACATCATCAACTCGGTCAGTACACACTACGATTCTTCGACAGCACGCGAATGATATCCCTGATGTTTATAGGCGGGGGCAACCGCTTACCCTCAGGCGTATCGTATGCTTGTTTACGCCTTTGTGGTATAATAAAAAAAAAACGAATATGCCGCAGCACAACACGACTATAGTCTAAAAGCAAAAATTTGCGAAATCTTATGTCACAAAGTACACCTCCGCCTACCCCTTCGGGGACCCTTGTGGGAAGGCGTGAGGACATATTACTATTAAGTCATCTTAAGAACATTTATATCTTCAGTCCTTCCCGCAACTGTCTCCGAAGGTGTAGGCATAGGTGTAACAACCCTCCCTCCGCCTTCGCCGGATACATATTTAGGTGCCAATGTGTCAGATGGCGAGTCGACTTAAGATTCAGCAGCAAGGATAGCGGCCTTAAATTTTCTATCAAGATCGTAGGCTGGAGATCTTTTAGCTTTAGAGAGTGGTATGAATGCTAGGGAATCACGTCAATTGTGGATAAAATGACTGGAATTACTTATAAATAATACTTTATCCTAATTCCATATTATTTAGATTTAAATATTCAGGTCCTGAGTGATTGTTTTAGATATGTTGATGTGTGTGTGTATTTATTTTTACGCGACCTTTTATTCCAGGTGTACGCCCCCTTGAACATCTTCATAGCTCTGGTCGGCGTCGTGGTATGGACCGAGCGAGACGAGATACACCTGGATGAGAATGGAGACAGCACCCTGAACAGCTTCCTACAGTATAGGAGAACGACCCTCGTCGCACAGATTCCTAATGATAATGCACAGTTGCTCACGTGAGTTTTACATTCTAAGCTTTACTTTTGATAACCCGACTTTTGTTTTATTTATATACATATAATAATAATATATCCTCACGCCCCACAAGGGTCCCCGAAGGGGTAGGCAGAGGTGTACAGGTAATACCCACACACCCACTTTCCGCCAGAGGTATATTAGGTGCCAACGTTACAGATGGCGAGTCCATCGCCGTTACTCAAGCACGACTATACATACGCCTTTTGAATTTCTTCTCAGACGTATGTAGGTTTCCTCTCGATGTTTTCCTTCACCATAAAGCTCGTGGTGTGACTAATCACTGTACTTAAGTTTAGAAAAACTCATTGGTACAGTCGGGATTGCTCGAACCACTCGGCCACCACGGCTATTTATATACATACGATATAAATATAACAAAAGTCGGGTTATTTACACCATTTATAACTCAAGAACGGGTGGAACTATTCTGATGATCTGCGATTTGTTGGATTCATCTAATCCGGGAATAGCAGAATCACTATTAAAATATGATAAATATGATTAACAAAAAAACTATCACATTTATTGACCTTACGAAGTGCGCCGGGTAAGCTAGTCTTACTAATATTATAAAGGCGAAAATCGTATGCTGCTCTTTCACGGCAAAACGGCTACGACGATTAGGCAGAGAGTTAAAATGCTGATGGCGTATACTCACGATTAGGACATAGGCTATATAATAAATAAATATCCATGTATATATTTCACAGGCGTCAAAAGTTTAAAGATGGCGTCGTCGGTAAGGCGCTCAAGGGTCCTATCTGCACATACGAGTTCTCCGGCGGAGTGTCGACAAATCATTCCCAGGTCATAGGGCTGGTGGCCACTACCATTGCTCACGAAATGGGACATAATTTCGGTAAGTTTCGCCTTTCTTTATACTTCCAGGGTGGTAAACAATCACGGCGCTTGATAATAATAATAATAATAATAATAATTTATTAGGTAAATGAGTACAACCTGAGTTTAACACGAGTAAAAATGAAAACTTACACTAATGTAAAAATAAAATCAGACTAATGGTCTAAGTATGTTGGAACAAGTGTATCGCTACACTTAATACAGAATGCAAGAGACACATAATTAGATTATGTATCAAAAGAAGATTAGATAACTTAAATCAGCATCATTTTATTATTACTTCGGCTAATACCATAAAATAATTTGATCGAATTGTGATTTTCCTTTGCTGATAGATTTAGTAAAGGCTGTGCCTAGTTTTGGATGTTGGTCTTGTATGTCCAAAAGTATTATTATCATTGCATGTTTTATATGATAACCAGTGAAGAGTTCATTAGCAGGCTGAGCAGGATTTTATGAACGGAAAAGTTTGTGCCAATATCTTATTAAAAAGGTTAAATTTTATTTTATTATTTTTATTTTATCAAAACTTCCTGCAAAACATTTTGCTAAGGCGAACTTAATGCCGAAGGCATTCTCTACCAGTTAACCTTTGGGTGATGCAGAGATAGGCATGGCAGGCTATAAAAGAAATAAATAGTTAGGAAATATAAACATAAATTCTTTATATATTATTATAATATACTATGGAATATAATATGTAATAATATCATACATCTAATTATATAATAGATAATATATAAATACGAATAAATCTACTTATAATACATGTACATATATATATACAATATATATATAAATATCATATAATACACATAAATATTATTCAGTTTCTGCATGTTGGAAGTAAAGTAAGGTAAAGTAAAAGTAATTCGATTTCTAAATGAACAAATAAAATATTGGTAGGGTTGCGAAGTGTAGATGTCGTCGTGTAAATCCGCTACTGATGAGAGCCAAACGTTCGTTTAAGGTATGGAACACGATACCGAAGAAGACTGCACGTGCCCGGATGAAAAGTGCATCATGAGCCCGTCGAGCACCTCCGTGACGCCGGTCCACTGGTCCTCGTGCAGTCTCAAGTCACTGGCCTTGTCCTTTGAACGCGGCATGGATTATTGTCTACGGTAAATATGTTTACACCTGTAAAGTGACAAATTAATATGGCTCGACTGTTGGAAAATTATAATTTTTGATGCTAGACATGACACGAAAATTTTACCAATTTTGTTCATGAGAAGAGAGTACAACCGACAGAAAATATTTGAATATATTGTCCTTGGAATTAGGACGAACTGAACAGTATCAAGGAGCCATATAGGTCTGGGTTGTATATAATAGACATAGGACTAAACACGCCTTTCACGCGAACAGCAATGAACCGAAACGCTTGTTCGAGTCACCGACGTGCGGCAACGGGTTCATCGAGGTGGGCGAGCAGTGCGACTGCGGGCTGGTCTCCAGCGCCGAGCACACGGCGTGCACTGCGTGCTGCCTCCCGCACACCTGCATGCTGCGGCCCAACGCCACCTGCGGCGCCGGCGCCTGCTGCGACCTGCAGGTACCG